>PVIR01024217.1:13534-26258 GCA_004026965.1 Petromus typicus | reverse complement strand
AAGGATCTGGGTCTTTTTTTTTTTTTTTTTTGAGACAGGGTCTCACTTTGTGGTTCAGGCTGGCCCTGAGCTCAGCCTCTAACTCAAATCCCAGCAATCCTCCTGCCTCTGCCTCCTGAGTGCTGGGATTACAGGCGTAAGCCACCACGCCCGGCATTGTGGCATGTGGTACTGATTGCTGCTGGGCGTGAGTCTCCACGCCCAGTATTGTTATGTGGTTACCGGGGAATTGAACCCGGGTCCTTGTGCTTGCAAGACAGGCGCTGGAACCACTGAGCTAAATCCCCGGCCCCTCTTTTTGTTTGCTTTTTCAGACAGGGTCTCTGGTATAGTCCAAGCTGGCCTCACCCTCAGGGCAGTGTCTCGGATTACAGTGCCAGCGTGCCCACCCTTGCAAATCTTAATTTGGTAAATTTGTGATAAATCCAGTTTGTACCGATGATATTCCATGCTTTGGGGCCTCTGCAGAATACAGCACAAAAGCCCTGCCCTAAGGGTCACACCTGCAGAGTCCAGCCTCAGAATGTGCATGTTTCTGAGTTGACTTCTGCCTCTTCACTGGAATCCCAGGATGGAAAAGGTCTCCGTGCCTCTGAGACATCTGGTAAAGAAGTGAGTGACTGAGCTGAGGATTTAGCTGGCAAGCGCAAGGTCCCATGTGCAATCCCCGGTAACTACACACAAGTGGCTCACGCCCACCAGCAATCAGTACCACATACCACAGTGCCAGGCGTGGTGGCTCACGCCTGTAGTCCCAACACTTATGAGGCAGAGGCAGGAGGATTGCTGTGAGTTTGAGGCTAGCCTGCGCTACACAGTGAGCTCAGGGTCTGCCTGAAGTACAAAGTGAAACAAAAAAAAAAAAGTTGGGCAAGGTGATAAGACACCTATAATCCCAGCTTTCTGGGTGGCTGGGGCAGGAGGGTCCCAAATTCAAATCCAGCCTGGATTTATGAAGACCCTGTCCCTGAAGAGCCCACGAAGCGGCTGTCATCCTCCTGCTCCCCCAGGACATGCAAGGCAGGCTCTAGGCTCTTCCCCAGCACACAGGCGGCCTCCTGGCTTTCTGCCCAATGTTGTCCCCTTGCACACGTCATCTTCGGCTCTGCCTTGGGACACAGCAACTGTAACTCCCCCAGCAGAACGCCAGACAGGCACTGTCCCCCTGGGCAGGCGTGTGCCACTCGCACCCCCCCCCCCCGTTTCTGTGACCAGGTCAGGGTCCAGAGTCCCCTGAACCAGTTCAGGGGTTTTCTCTGCAGCCTGCCAAGGTGCCTGGTGGGAGTCCTCTTGGGAGTGCAGGTATGTTTTCCGTAATGGTCTCCAGAGCCAGAGGGTACTAAGTGGCAGCCTCGGGAGCAGACGGGCAGAGCGCCTTGCTTCAGGACCAGGGTCTTGGCCAGGAGCCAGGCTCAGAGCCAGCCCCATGACAGGCCGGGGCATTGCGGGCCAGGTGGAGGTGCAGCCGGGGCTCTGTAACCATGCAGAGCACACCTGGCCCTGCTGCGCACACTGCCGGCCTGCCAGGTGCTCTCAAGCTCCCCCCCACCCCGCCATCCTCTCCCCTCTGACCTCCTTCCCCAACCTGACTCAGCCTCTTACCCCGGGAGGCCTGCAGCGCTTGGCACCAGTGATGTGGCCCTGGCACGTGCACACCTGCTCTGCCTGGGCCCGCCCGCCTCTGCTGTGCTTCTTGCAGGTGACACTCTTGGATCCCCCTGGCAGCCAGCCGGCGCAGGGTCCTTAGCAGGGCAGCCAGGACCCCGCCCTGGCTCCATGCTGTCTGTGCAGAGGATCCAGCCCTGTTCCTGCCGACTCCTCTAGGGAACTGGACACCCTCTGTTCTGGGCTGACTCTGCCTCCCCCCACCTCGGTGGCACACTGGTCTCTGGCTCCGGGGGACCTTTCTGACCCTGCCCTACATGAGCCGCGGCCACAGAGAGCACTGGTGCAGTACCAGAAGCCACAGTGGAGGGCCTGCTGGCCCCGAGGCACAGCCCTCTCCCACCAGGCCTTGCGGTTCCCACCCCCAGGAGGGGCCCTTGGGAAGCAGACGTGGTGTCCCTGGGCCCCTGAGCCACGTCAGCGGGCTCTGCACCAGGACAGTGTCATCCTGGAGCAGAGGAGACGGTCCCTCTCTTGCCACCAGGGTTAGGAGACAGCACCAGCTTCACCCCAAAATTCAAGGAAGCTGGGGGTCACTGAAAAACCAAAAACAGCTGAGCATGGCAACAAATGTGCCAGCTGTCTCTGCCACTCAGGAGGCTGAGGCAGGACTGCTCCATCCCCGCTCCAGCCCAGCCAGGGCAACACAGTGAGGCCTGGCTTCTTGTTTTTAAAGAAAGTAAAACTGTAAGTTTGGAGTCCTGTGTATTCGCCATAAATTAGGTTGCATTCTCCCTGGAAGGAGTCCACGGAGGAAAAGCAGTCAGGTGGCTTTGGGGACGTAGCCAGGTGGCGGGCACAGTGTCACAGGTAAGGCTGGTCTTGGGACAGCTCCCACTTCTTCAAGGGAGGACCCGGGGTCACGGCCTTCTTCTCAGGGGCTGCCACGGCTGAGCTGAGGGTGGAAGACACGCTGCAGTCAGGACTCGGCCTGGACAGGGTGGGCCAGGAGTCCGAAGTGCCCAGGCCACCCTGCAGAACACACGGCGGGCCAGGCATGGTGGCACGTATGTCATACCAGCACTCGGCAGGCTGAGGCAGAAGGATCTCTGTGAGTTTGAGACCAGCCTGGGCTGCTCCATGAGTTCAAGGCCAGCCTGGAGTGCACAGCAAGATCCCTATCTCAAAACAAAACAAATGTGGGCCGGGGAGTTAGCTCAGTGGTTCCGGCGCCTGTCTTGCAAGCGCAAGGACCCGGGTTCGATTCCCCGGTAACCACATAACAATACTGGGTGTGGAGACCCACACCCAGCAGCAACCAGTACCACATACCACAGTGCCTGGCGTGGTGGCTCCCGCCTGTCATCCCAGCACTCGGGAGGCAGAGGCAGGAGGATTGTGATGTGAGTTGGAGGCTGAGCTGAGGGCCAGCCTGAACCACAAAGCGAGACCCTGTCTCAAAAAAAAAAAAAAAAAAGTCTCAATTTAAACATGTGACTTGTACAGCTGATGGTCGATGCTGGTACTAGCCCCAGCTACTCGGAAACCAAGGAATTCAAGACTGGCCTGGGCCACTCAGTGAAGCCTTATCTTTCATTTTGTTTGGAGACGCGGCCTCCCTCCCCAGCTCAGGCTAGCCTTGAGCGCACAGTGGCCCTGCTGCCGCAGCCTGCGAGTGCTGGGATGAGGAGCATGTGCCACCATGCACAGCAGCTGTGTCTAAAAGGAAAACAGGCTGCTTTGCAGAGTTGGCCAAGGAGACGGGGAACCAGCAGAGCACCTTCCTGAGCCCTGGACCAGGGCTGGATAGGCCTGGTCACAGTAGGAGGGAAGGGGGAGAGGGCAGACACCAGAGGCCCCGCGCCTGGGTGCTTCTGCGGAGTCAAGGTGGGCGTGGGGGTGCCTGGCTGTAATCCTTGCGTTCTGGGGAGTTATGGCAGAACTGCAGTTGCGAGCCCAGCCTGGACGATATAAGACCCTGGACTCAGTCCCCGGTGCTCTGCAGGGCAGGGAGGGGCAGAGTAAGTGTCCCAGGGTCCGGCTGTGGGGCTGGGGAGGCAGCTTGGTCACTGCACTTTGATGCTGGGCTCTGGCAAATCGGGAGATGATAAGGGCCACTCAGAGCCCAGCCGCACAGCAGGTTCTGCCCTCCCTGCCAGTCACAGGTGCCCTCACATGCCGCCTGCCAGCCCCACTCAGTGTCTTGTTGCTTCTTCTTGAGGCAGGCTGGTCTTGAACACATTACATAGCCCAGGCTGGCTCTGAACTCACAGTGGCCTCCCTGCCTCAGCCTCCTGAGTACTAGGACTGCAGGGGTCTTCATTATTTTTCTTGTTGCTGAGACAAAATACCTGACACCCAAGTTAAAGGGCAAAGGGTTTATTTAGCTCGCAGTTTGTAAAGGTTTCAGTCCATAGTTGGCTGGTTCCGAAGCAGGGTGGCACACGGCAGGGTGGCATCACAGAGGAGAGAAAGTCCACAGTGTGGCAAAGCAGTAAAAGCAGCAAGGGGACTGTAAGAGCTTGACATGTCCTTTTATCTTATCCAACTACGTGGGGCGGGCAGTGCTCACACCCTCAATCCCAGCCCTCGGGTGGCTGAGGTGGGAGTCTGAAACAGCCTGAGCTGCAGCCTGGGCTGCATAGCAGGACGGTGTCTCAATAAAACAAAAAATCCTGGAGCATCAATTATCCAAACATGCTACTATCCAAAGACAAAATTACTGCACATTTATGTCAGAGTGTTACTGGCTTCTGTCTGTGGTCCTAGCAGGAAACAGCTACTACTCAGAACTTCCTCTGGAACATCGTCCCATAAAACTAAGGGAGTATTCTGATAAAATGAGCAGACAAAGCGGGTTTCAAATACAGGAAAGTCAAAACCAAACAAAAAGTGGGATCTCTTCCATGACTTTTCCTCCCAGAGAACAAGCGGGGGACTTCGCATGCTAAAACTGGCTCGGCGGGCGAGTCCGACCTTTCTTTCCCTGATCTCTCTGGAGGCCGGGCAGTCAGCTCAGCTTCCTTGGCGGCCAGGACTGTGTCTCTGGACCTTGGGCCAGAGCTCAGTGCTGCACACTCAGAGACTCCCATCGCTGTCTGTTTAAGTTACGGGAAGGCACCGAGGCTGGGCACCAAACTGGTCGCTGTGTGCTGTTTTGTTCTGTTTTCAGAGATGGGGTCTCGCTGTGCTTGCTATGCAGGCTATCACCGAATGCCCAGGCACAAGTGATGCTCCTGCCTCAGCCTCCTGAGTGGCTGGAGTGCCAGCTGTGTGCTACTAATCCAGGCTTATCAAACTGGGCCTTGAGTGGCTCAGTTCTGAGGTTGACACAATTTTCTATTATGAGTATGAAATTACAGGGGTGGGGACGGAGGTCAGTGGTGGAGCAACTGGCTAATACTCATGAGGCTCTGGGCCATTCCCAGCACCACCAAGAACAAAAAGTGGGAACTGTGAAGTATTGGCTCCTCCCAGGCTCCTGAGGGAACCCCATCCGTCACAGGGGCACTCAGCCACTCTGCAACCAGGATGGAACCAATGAGCTGCGGGAGGACACGGGCCCAGCAACACAGGCTCAACAGACGGGACACTTCCCCCAAAGCCAGGCTGGAAGCCAGAGCCTCGGGCGGGCCAGGCAACAGCCCGGCCCTGAGCGGCACGCTGGCCTGTTGGGGATCCTGCAGCGCACTTTCCGCTGGCCAGGGGGCAAAGGCCCCAGCGGGAGAGGGCTGTGCTGGAGGTCCTCACCTGTCTGCGGTCTTGCCCGACGCCAGCACCTTCTGTGAGGACATGATGACCGAGGGGGGCACGACTTCCCGGCGGCCATCGCGCGTGCAGTAGTAATTGCTGGACAGCTTGTGGCTGGGGCCCACAGGAAGCTTGGGAGGAGGCTGGGTCCTGGGGAAGAGGAACATGAGCGCTGAAGCCAGGACACAGGCCCTGTCCCTCTCCCGGCCACTCTGTAAGCCTGTCACCCGACATGGGACCATGTCTGCAAGCTGGGCAGGACGGTGCACACCTGGGAGACTTTGCTAGGACCCTGAGTTCAAGGCCAATGGGGTGATATGACCCAAAAATACAGTGACTTTTTAGCCAGAAATGTTTCTTTTATTTTTTAGAGGGTTATACCATGTAGTCAGATTGGCCTCAAACTTGCAGAAACACTGCCATTCGTTTCCCTCCAAATACTCCCTCTTGCATTGACCACACAATCATTCTTGCCACATTAGTCCAGGCTGGCACTGAATTCTTGGCAATCCTGCCTCAGCCTCCCCAGTGTTAGGACAGCACAAACTAAGGCTGGGGATTTAGCTCAGTGGTGCCGGAGCCTGCCTAGTAAGCCCGAGGTCTGAGTTTGATAGCTGATACAAAAAAAAAAAAACCCTCACAAACCACATTTTTCAATCAGTGCTGTATGTCTCAGAAACAAAGACTGGACCTGCAGCCGTGGGGCTGAGTCGCAGGCAAGAAGCCTCCTCAGTCAGTACACAGCAAAGGCAGTGCCAGACCAGGCCCAGGTCACCCCACCCCAGATCGCCCAAGGCCCAGATACGGAGACCTGGAGGACCTTAGTGAGGCTCTCTGGAAGCGCGGAGGGAGCTCTGGCAGTTGGTTGGGCTCTACCTGCAGGTGCCCAGGAACTGCAGAGGCCACGCCCACGACTCTAACCTGCCTGCTGATTACCGTCCATAAACTTTTGGACAGCAGCCCTGGGCTGCGCCTGCTCTTTGTGGCAGTTTCTCCCAAGGCCAGGCTCTGAGAACCCAGGCTTTCCTGCCATCGCAGGAGCCCTTTGAAGCACCCTGCTGGGATCAAGGCTTATGACCCAGAGAGCACCTTCCCCTTGGAATCTGTCCAGGTCTCCGCATTTCCTGCTACCTTGTGGCCTGACGCCAAGCCTCTCCGTGGCCAGAGGGGTCCCGGCTGGCAGTGATCCCCGGGCTGAATTTTTGAAGAGGCCTGAGGCCCTGAAAGGAAATGCTGAGCTCTAAACAAAGGAGCAACTTTCCAGGGAGGGGTTGGGAGAGAGCAGACAAGGAAGAGGAAAAAAAGGATACAAAGACCTGGTGTTTGTCTGGCAACTCTTTTGCCATGATTTAATTTTTTCATAGATCAAGTGCTAGCTGCTGTTTTTGTTTTGTTTTCTTGAGACAGGGTTTCACCAAGTAATTCAGGCTGGCCTCAAACTCACAGCGATCCTCCTGCCTCGGCCTAAGTGCTTAGATTAAAGGTGTGTGTCACTACACTCAGGGATCATTGTGGTTTTTTCTTGTTTGTTTGTGAATTTTCTGTACCAGGAATCAAACTCAGGGCCTCATGCTTGCTTGCCAGGAAGGCACTGCACCTCTGGGCTATATCCCTGGTCCCATCATTGTATTTTAAAAAATGAGAAATAGAGATATGACTGAGGTAAGAACTATTTTAATGTAGCAAACATTATGTGAAAGTCCTAATTAAACTAAGGATGACAGAGGCCACCCCCCCACCCCCACCCCCACCCCGCATGTCCCAGCCAGACTTCCTGCATGCTTCCACCAAAAGGTAAAAAAGAACCGGTTCCCCATACAAGGCCCAAATGAGCCACCAGAGGGTGCTACACCCTAAAAAACTGGAGAATCTTACAAAACGTTCTTTTTCTTTTTAGGTTTTTTGAGACAGGGTCTCGCTTTGTGGTTCAGGCTGGCCCTGAGCTCAGCCTCCAACTCACATCACAGCAATCCTGCCTCTGCCTCCCGAGTGCTGGGATCACAGGCGTGAGCCACCACGCCCGGCACTGTCGTAAGTGGTACTGATTGCTGCTGGGCGTGAGTCTCCACACCCAGTATTGTATGTGGTTACCAGGGGATTGAAGCCGGGTCCTTGCACGTGCAAGACAGGCGAATCACTGAGCTAAATCCCCGACCCTACAAAATGTGCTTTGAAACAGGGTCTCACAGTGTAGCCTGGGCTGGCTTCAGCGCCCACAGAGAGCCTCTCCCCTCAGCCTTCCAAGTCCTGGATCACAGGCCTGCCCTGCCACGCCTGTCCTTGCTGGGCTCCATCCCAGCATTCAGGTGACTCCCACGACAATCCCTGCCCAGAGGACTCACCCTCCAGTGTACATTTTGTTTTTTTCCCAGAACAATGGTGCTTGCTGTGCTTATTTCCACAGCATGTTAGTTGCTGAAACACTGCTAACAGTCACTCATGTTAGCTACATGAAAAGAATGAGGATATGAACTGTGCTTTGGGGGCTCTTGTGCCTCCCGGGTAGGCGCCGTACCACGTGAGCTAAATCACCGGCCCAGATGTGTTCCTGTTCTTACTAGTATCACCAAACCTTAGGACATGGTGGGACCTGCGAAACTCAACTACATTAATGGATCTAACATCAGAATATTTTCAGGTTCAACCTCCAGATGTCACCTTCTACCGTCAGGCAAATGACTGAGCCTCTCGCGGTCTCCATTTTTCTACCTGTGCCTTGGGGGGCGAAAAACTAACCGGCAGGGCCAGACTGACAACGGCAAAGTTACTGGGGTAGCCAACCACCACGCACGCCCAGCTTCACGAGGAGCTGGCTCTATAGAGTCCAGCAAAGTTAAAGGCGAATTTCCGCCCTCACAGCCTGACAAGCAGTGGCTGGGACGGGATCTCCACTCAGGGATCCCGGGGTCTGAAGAAAGGCAGATTTTGTTTCTGGTGGGAAAGGACTGGATCCGAGACTGGGCAGCGAGCGGGGCCTGCTCACCGCTTGGAGATCTCCTGGTAGCGCAGCTGCAGCTTCGCCTGCAGGTCTTGCTGTGGGAAGAGGATAGAGGAGGTCAGCCTGCGGGGCGGCCGGGAGAAGAGGGGCCGGGGGACAAACGAAGGGAACGCAAGGGATGAACAATCAGGACGGAGCTAAGGACCCCAGGGCCTTGAGATCCAAAGCTAAGGTCGATGGTTAGGAAATCCCAAGGCCAAGATAATGCCAATGGCCAAGAGTAACCAGGAGAGTCCCTGGCTAAACAGACCAAACTGGGGCATCCCGCAAACTCGTTGGCTGAGAGAGAGGGAGGTGAGTAGCGGGAGAGGGTCCCAGGCGCAGAACCCACAACCCTCCTAGAGCGGCCCTCCAACCCCACCCCGCGCACCCCAGAAGCCCAGTTCCGCAGTCTCTGGATGATGCGAGTAGCGGACGCCATCTTCCGTGAGCACTGAAGGGCGTCGGTGACGTTACTGTCGCGGAGGTTTCTGGGAAGCGCGAGGCGAGATCTCGCGAGAAGTAAAGTAGGCGGGGCCAGAGTCGGATAAAAGTCTCCCTCGGCCCACGTGACTCCTCTCCGCCGGACCGCCGCCGGTCGCCATTATGGATACAAGTCGCGTGCAGCCCATCAAGCTTGCTAGGGTGAGTTACCGCCCGAATTTGGGCGTTGGGGAAAGGATCGAGAGGGCAGAAGAGCCACGTGGGCCAGGTCTGACCCCACCCTCCTTCTCCCAGGTCACCAAAGTGCTGGGCAGGACCGGCTCCCAGGGACAGTGCACGCAGGTGAGCTGGAGGGGACCCGCGACGCTTTCCCGGGGTCTGTGTCCCGTGGAAGCTGCTCTCGTGCCCCAGCTCCTTCCAGGGAGGGCTGAGAACCGACGTGCTCTTTACTCCGGAGTGCGCTTGGGCGGTCTGAATCCGTAGAGGATCCCCACTTCCAGCCGGTGGGGACCTCCCGCGGCCCGCCCTGACTCCCCGCTCTCTCTGCGGGCCCGTAGGTGCGCGTGGAGTTCATGGACGACACGAGCCGCTCCATCATCCGCAACGTCAAAGGCCCGGTGCGCGAAGGCGACGTGCTCACACTGTTGGAATCGGAGCGAGAAGCCCGGAGGTTGCGCTGACTGAGCTGCCGGTGGGTACGGAGGTGGGGACCGCCTTCTACAGGTAGCCGAGCCCGGGGTGTGGGGACCTGTTCATGGGCAGGAGGGAGGAGAGACGCCGGTGGCTGGGGGCCTGTCTGCATCTCACACTTTGGTCTGTTCACAGGGTCCTGGAGGTCGACCACCTGGCCCACGGGATGAACTGCGACTCGTAAAATAAAGCCTTCTTGTTATGTAAACTCCAGTCCTTCTGTGTTCACTCTCCTTAAAAAGTTTCCCTGGACCGTGTGTTTTATGCATCTCCTCAGCTCACAGGCTTTGTGTATCCTGTGTACTTGGAGGGCCGTTTTCCCTGCAAGGGAAGATATACCTGTCTGTCTCCGCCCCACTCGGGAACAAATGCACACAACCCCAGACAGTGGAGGCTTACTAGCAGTATTTTATTAGGAAAGGAATTGAGGGATTGGCGGGTGACCCAGAGGCTGAGGTGAGGAGGGAAGGTCTTTTCCCTGTCCGGGTCTGTGCTGTGGCGGCTCACTGAGGCTCCGAATCCTCTCTGATGTTGCTGCATTCTCCTTCACGGGCTGTGGCTGCAGGAGAGTCTGGGGGTGACTGGTTTAGAGGAGAAGGAAGAGGTCCTGTCGGCTGCAGGCCGGAGGCTCGGGACTCAGCCATCCCGCCACCCTGAACTCAGAGCCAGGCTGCCCTGTGTGAATCCAACTCTGCCCTGCATCTCTTGGAAGAGGCGCCTGGCCATTCCCACATCTCGGCAGCTGGGTGAGTACAGAATCAGATGGGGCAGGGGAGTTTTATGTAATCCAGGCTGACCATCTTCCTGCCTCAGCCTCCCAAGCGCTGGCACACTTTGACCCTTGGCTTGGAGATGTGTCTGTCTCATGGGAGGTGTTTGGGTTAGATTCTGTCCTCGCCACACTGGAGAATTCACAGATCCCTCGGATTTCCTGGGAAGGGGCCTGCAGTGTGCTTGGCAAACTTAGCTGGTAGCTGAGAAGGGTCTGGTGGGGGCTGTGCTCACCTGGGAACCAGGCTGATGGGCGCTCAGGTGAGCATGCAGCAGAGCGGCCACTTCGTCCTGTTCCGCCTCCAGGGCAATGGCCAAGGCGCTGGTGCCCTCCTGAGGGACACTGGGCATCAGATGCCTGCGCCACAGCGTGGGCACCCTCCCCACACCAGCCCCGCGGTCCTGGCTCACGTTGTCTAGGATGGCAGGGTCACAGCCTGGCTGGGTCAGCAGCAGCCGGACAGTGTCCAGGCGGCCGTACTCGCTGGCACACATAAGCGCTGTGGCCCCATCCGCGTCCTGCACATTCACGTCAGCCCCACACTCCAGCAGGGCCGCCACCATGTCCTGGCGGCCGTGGCTGATGGCCAGCATGAGGGCCGTCTGTCCAGTCTGAGGAGCAGGGAAGAAAGCTGGCTAGGCTGGGCGCCCCAGGAGGAAGGGAGCCCCCCCGCCTGAGCCCGAGTGTGCACCTGGCTGGCCTTGGCATTGACGTCACCCATCCTGAAGAGTCTCCGGACCACAGCCATGTCCTCCGGCCCCACCACGGTGAGCGCGGCCAGCATGAGCGCTGAGTAGCCTGCGCGGTTCTGGCAGCTGACGTCACAGACGCCTGGGGGAAACGGGGGCAGTCACCACGCCATCTCCTCATTCTCCTGTCCTCCAGTGTTTAACCTGTGTGCTGTCCCAGTAACCATCGCGTCTCCCAAAAAACTGTCCCTGACTCAAGACAGGACTCATTCCGTCAGCGGTATCCTTCACTGTTTACACTAGCACCTGGCACACGCTAAGTGCTCAATAAGCACCTGTTGACTGAGCAGACAGGTGAACTGCAAGGAATGATGAAAAGAAATGCAGCCCGTGGCCTGACTCCCCGAACCCCTCCCTTGTCCCGCTCCCAGAGTACACGCCACGCCCCCTCCCCTAGGAGGGAGGTTTGATGGCTTTTTATATTTTTTTCTGGGTTGTTTTGGTGCTGGAGGTGCAACGTGGGGCCTTTCTAATGCTAGGCAAGGGTTCCACCCGTGCACTACACCTGCAGCCCTGATTTCCCCAGAACCCTCAGCTTCCCTCCGGCCTGGCCTTATTTGGAAACAGTCTTTGCAAATGTAATCAAGGTAAGACAGTAGCAGGGCATGACAGCTCAGGCCTGTAATCCCAACAGCACAGGAGGCAGAGGCAGGAGAATTGTAAATTCAAGACCTGGGTTCCAAAGTTAGGGCCAACCTGAACTACAAAGCGAGACCCTGCCTCAAAAAACGAAAACAAAAAAACAAGAGGAGACAGTCAACAAGAGAAGACAAAGTTAAAACGTGGAAGGATGCCCCCTGAGGCTAGGAGGAGATGCAGGGCAGAGCTTCCTCTGCACCCTAAGAAGGAACCAACCCGCTGAGATTTCAGTCTCAGGCTCAAGCTGACAGCTTCTGTTGTGCCCAGCCACCAGTTCCCAGGACATGCCAACAGCCTGCCCAGCCTTCAGACGTAAGCGGGGGCACAAGCTGGGCCTCCGCATGCCAGCTCGGTTGGCTCCCTGCGGTGGAGTGACTGCCTGGCTGAGCACCTGGCACACGCTAGGTGCTCAATAAGCACCTGTTGACTGAGCAGACAGGTGAACTGCAAGGAATGGGGCTGGTCAGCTCACACACTTCCCCTAGGGAGGGGGGTCCAGACAGCTACATAAAAGGGTTCAGTGGGGGGCCAGGAGGTATGGGATGCTGGGGTGTACCTCCGTGGTACACCATTTTCCTAGCATTCAAGGACTGCTGTTCGATCTTCAGCACTATAAAAAATAAAATCTGGGGGGCCGGGGATTTAGCTCAATGGTTCCGGCACCTGTCATGCAAGCGCAAGGACCCGGGTTCGGTCCCCGGTCACCACATACCTATACTGGGTGTGGAGACTCACCCCAGCAGCAACCAGTACCACAGACCACAGTGCTGGGCGTGGTGGCTCACGCCTGTCATCCCAGCACTTGGGAGGCAGAGGCAGGAGGATTGCTGATGTGATTTAAGTCTGAGCTCAGGGCCAGCCTGAACCACAAAGTGAGACCCTGTCTCAAAAAACCTTAAAAAGGGGGCCGGGGAGTTAGCTCAGTGGTTCCGGCGCCTGTCTCGCAAGCGCAAGGGCCCGGGTTCGATTCCCCGGTAACCACATAACAATACTGGGTGTGGAGACCCACACCCAGCAGCAACCAGTACCACATACCACAGTGCCGGGCGTGGTGGCTCACGCCTGTAATCCCAGCACTCGGGAGGCAGAGGCAGGAGG
>PVIR01024217.1:0-13434 GCA_004026965.1 Petromus typicus | reverse complement strand
TTTAAAAAAAATAAAATCTGGGCCAGGGACATAGCTCAGTGGCATCGCATCTGCCTGGCAAGCATGAGGTCCCAAGTTTGATTCACGCCACCACAAAGAAAGACATTAGACCTGGTGGTGCACACCTGTAAGCTCAGCACTGGGGAAGCTGAGGCAGGAGGGTCACTATTATCAAGCCAGCTTCGGCTTCAATGTGAGACCCTGTCTCAAAAATACAAGATTTTTAGTGGAGCGTCCTAATTGTGCAGCATGCTGTACAGGCTCTTGTGTGTGCATGTTTGCGAGCACGTGTGGTGCTGGGCATTGCTCCTGGCTAGCAGGTCAGTGTTCTACTGCTGGGCTTCAACCCCAAAGACCTCTTCTATCTCCTGATGCTTTTTCATCAGATCCCCACTGGAGATGGATTCCTGTTTCCCCCTGGTAAGCATCCACCTCCATGCCACCTACACAGAGCCCCCCGTCTTTGTGACTGTCCTGTGGGGGTGAAGAGTCACTCAGCAAATCCGGAGGGCTTCCTGTGTGTGCCAGGAGCTCAGCAGGCACAGAGTGAGGTGGGAGAGTGAAGGGCCAAGGAGACGGGGTGGGGTCGAGGGTGTGCGTGGCACCCGTGATGTGTTCTCACAGCTGCCCAGGGAGGGACATGCCGCCCCATATCCACTGTGGTCTAATCAATCCCAAAGCTGGGGGTGTCGGGGAACCTGGGGAGGGTCCTTGGTGGACTCAAGGACCTTTGGGATCTAAGTGTAGTATGGCACAAGCCTGTAATTGCAGCATTGTGGAAGGCTGAGGCAGGAGGATCCTATTTTTTGAGATAAGGTCTATGGTAGCCCAGGCTGTCAAATTCACACAGGTATAGACTTGTACCACTCTGAGTTTCTGTTCTTTGTTGTTTTGTTTTTTTGAGACAAGGTCTCGCTTTGTAGTTCAGGCTGGCCCTGAGCTTACTATGTAGCCCAAGCAATCCTCAAATTCACAGCAATCCTCCTGCCTCTGCCTCCTGAGTGCTAGAATTATGGGCATGAGCCACCATGCCCAGCACTGCGATATATGGTTAGTAGGATCCAACTCGGGACCTTCCACTTGCAAGGCAGGCGCCAGAACCTCTGAGCTAAATCCCGAGCCGCTTCTGTTTTTTGAGTTAAGGTCTTGACGTGTAGTTCAAAGTGCCCTTGAGCCCCCACTAAGTAGAAGAAGCTAGCCTTGAGTTTTCAGCAACTCTCCTGTAGCCTTCTGAATGCTTGATTACAGATATGCACCACTACGCCAATTAAGGAAAAAAAAACTTGCGCTGGGGATTTAGCTCATTGGTTCCGGCGCCTGTCTTGCAAGGACGGACCCGGGTTCGATCCCCAGTAACCACATACTATACTGGGTGTGGAGACTCACGACCAGCAGCAATCAGTAAAACACACCACAGTGCCGGGCGCGGTGGCTCACGCCTGTAATCCCAGCACCCGGGAGAAAGACAGGAGGATTGCTGTGAGTTTGAGGCTCACCTGGGCTACATAGTAAGCTGAGGGCCAGCCTGAACTAAAAAGCGAGACCCTGTCTCAAAAAAAAAAAAAAGAAAAAGAAAAAAGAAAACCTTTCAAAAAGGGTGAGGATGGATAGCTGCTTGGGCTACACAGTGACGCCCCAGGGAAGGCTGGGAGTTCCATCCGCTTAAGTAATTGGACAGCGACTCGGCGGCTCCCTCTACCGGCCGGGTCTTGTTTGACTCTTTCCAACCCCACCCTCAGCTCCCAGGCGTTCTCCCACCAGCGCTGCCCGACTCTGACCCGTGTCCAGCAGCAGGCTCGAGACGGCCAGGTTCCCGTGGGACACGCTGTAGTGCAGGGCCGTGTTCCCGTTGTCATCCGTCAGGTTCACCACGTGCGTCAGCAGCGGGGGGCCCAGGCGCGCCAACCCGTGAAGGACCCCGGCCACCAGCTCGGCCTGGGAGCGCCGCTGGCTGGACAGCCGGAACCACTCCTGGGCCACCAGGCGCGCCGCGTTCTGCAGGGACAGGGACAGAAGTGTCAGCACTGATGGGGGGGCTGAGCTTCTGGCGAGGCCTCTCTGGAAAAGGTCGCGCTTGTCAGAGGAGGGGGAGGTTGGGGTCACAACCCCATCAGAAAGGGGGTACAGTTAGTGGTGTTCCCAAGATGGAGGAGGCAGGTCCAAGCCCTTTGGGAAGAATCTGGGAGAACTTTCAGTGGGGGCGGGGCTGAGCGCTTGTCCTTGGGGAGTCGGGGAGCAGGGCTAGGGCCCAGATCAGGGCTTGGGACTGGGGGTGTACCCTTTGGGGGGATTTGGTGGAAGGTCTCGCCATGTAGCCCAGGCTGGCCTCAAACTCAAGCAATCCTCCTGCCTCAACCTCCCCAGTGCTAGAATAACAGACATAAGGCACCATGCCCAGCTCTCTTTCAGGGAAATAGGGAAAGGTCAGCCCTGGTCTAGAGAGATTGTTTGGAGAACTTAAGAGTCCACAGAGGTCGCTGGTGAGCAAAGACCAAGCGTGGGGCTTCCTAAGAGGTCGGTGTGAGCACCGCGAGGGCTATCCCGCACTCACACTGTCACCAGCCGCTCGGCGCCGACTCAGCTGTCTGTGCAGCGCGGCGCACGCCTCGCGCAACCGCGGGCTCAGCTCAAACCTGTGAGTAGGCGAGGAGGCTCAGAGGGCGTCCCGGGACGCCCAGCCGGGCCTGCCCGAGCCCTGGCGCCTCTTACCTCCCCTGGGTCCCAGGCTGAGGCTCCGATTCCGCCTTGGCCTCTGGCCCAGTGTCGCCCACGTCCCCACCGCTGGGTGTGGCTGAACCTGATTCCCCACAGCTGTCGTCCCCGGAGCCCGAGGAGTTACTCCTCGGGGGCTTTGGGGCGCCGTCTTGGCTGTCGCTGCTGTCGCTGTCTTCCTCACTGGAGGAGCTCTCATACCTGGGGACAGAGTGGCAGGCGTGCGCTTTGTCTCCAGGACTGCGCCTAGGGCAAGTGCACAACCGTCCAGGATGCGTGCCCCGCCTGTGTCCCCGCGCCAAGGCGGGAAGCGCTCACTCTCCGTTGACGAGACCGACAAACTGCAGGCTCTTGGGTCCCGCGCTGGGCTGGGCACCCGCGGTGCCATCTCGCTTCTTCATGATTGATTTGAGGATGCCTGGCATGGACCAGAAGAGGGCACTGAGCCTGGGTTCGGCGACTCGTGGGCTGGGCTCGGCCGGGGCCAGGACTCACCCGCCGGGGCCGCGGCCTTGTCCGCGGGCGGGCTCTCCGGAGCCGGGCCGGCGGCCTCCGCGCGGAGCTCGGTCTGCGTGGTCTTCTCCGCACAGCGCCAGGGGGTCTGCGTGGCGGCGTGGCGCGGCGGGGGCCTGGGCGCCCTGGCCTCCTCCCAGGCAGCCTCCCGGGCCTCTTCCAGCTCCCGCAGCCGCCCGCGCAGCAGCTCGCTCACCCCGCGCTGGTGCTCCAGGCCGGTGCGCAGCAACTCCAGCTCGCGCTCGGCCGCCGAGGGCACCCCCAGCAGCGCCTCGGTCACCCACGCGTCCGCCTCCATGCTCTCGGGGGCCGCCTCCACGCCAGCCTCCCGCGTCTCCGGCGCTGCCTGGGCACCCGCCTCTCGGGTCTCGAGCACAGCCTCGGTGCCCACCTCGCGGGTCCGAGGCGACCCGTCGGGGGTCCCAGGCCTCCGGGCCGCCCCGTCGAGAACCTGGAGTGCGCCCTCAATGTGCGCTGCAGCCAACCCATCGGGGCCGTCAGCGCGGGAGCTGACCTTGGCACGGACCCCGCGCTCCGAGGTGGCCAGGCGCTCGGTGAGCCGCCGCAGCTGGGCGAGCTTGTCCGGGCGCGCCTCGGCCTCCCCGTCGGGCTCGGGCTGCGCGCGCCCGGCCAGCAGCCACGCCTTTTCGGCGCGCAACGCGCGCACCTGCTCCTGCAGCTCGGGCAGCGCGCGCGCTTGGTCCTCGAGCTCGCGCAGGCGCCGCAGCGCCGCGGCCATCTGCTCGCGCACCAGCTGCAGCTGCGCGGGGCCTGGCGAGGTGGGGGCGGGGGTGAGGACGGGGCTGCTGCGGCCGGAACCCCGGGGACTGCGCGGCGCCGCGCGGGAAGGGCTGAGCGCGCGCTCCTGCGCCTGTGCCAGTTCCAACCGACGGCTCGTCTCCAGCAGCGTGTTCTCTACGCGCACATTGCGCACTAGTGCGCGCGGCGACAGCGGCGGCAACTGGAGCCCCGGGGACGCCCCCGGGGAGAGCGCGCCGGAAGTTCTGCCGTCGTCACTGGCCAAGGACTCGCTAGATGCCCAGGCGCCTGGGCTGCGCGTGCCTGTGAGGCCCGGTCGGGGCGCGCGGGGGCGACGCGTGGGCGGGGCGCCCAGGGCTCGGCGGGCGGCGGGACCACCTCGCTCCAGCTCCTCCACGTACTTGAGGAAGTCCAGGTCCAGGTGGAAGCCATAGGGCGTCTCCACGGAGTAGGGTGAAGTCAGGCTCCGTGTGCCCACGATCGGGCCTGGGCACAGGCGAGGGCCGCCCAGATCTGCGGGCAGGACGGGGCCGTGGGCTTAGGTCAAGGGACCCCCCACGGCCCCACTGGGCACCTGCGCGGCTCCGCCAGCCCTGCACACCTGCCTTTGCGGACATGCCCGCGCCCCGGGCTGGCACGCCTATCTGCACCCAGCGAGCCTCGTGGCCACGCACTTACTGAGCACCTGCCAGGTGCCCAGGCGCTGGGGACACAGCAGAGAAGAGAGACATCCCTGCCCTCTCTAGGGGCCAGACAGATACGATCATTCCAAATGATGACGCGGGCAAGAGCAGCCAGCGAATCACACAGGTCGGGGCGAGACTGGCGGTCATGCCCGCGATGCTTTGTGGTGAGGGGACTTAAAAAGCTGAGTGCTGCACAGTGAGAAGGAAACAGCTATAGACAGGATTCAACGACAGCCCCGAACAGCCCCAGGGGTGCAGAACTGGAGTGGAGGCCAGGTGTCCATGGCGGGGGGCGGGGCCTGGGGGAGGGAGGCAAGCTCTGGAAGAATGGGGACAGGTCCGACTGTGGGGGCCTTGAAGCCACGGGGAGGTGGGGTTTTGTGCCACCTTGATAGTGGGTTTTAAGCAGTCGTGACATACGGAAGGGGAACCTTTGGAAAGGGCCGTCTGGGCCATTAAAGGAGGGACTTTAAGGGCTGGCCACACACACACACGGACACACACGTGGACACTGACGGGGCTGGGCACATACACACATCCCATTCAACACTCACCAGGTCGATTCTGACTCAGCGCAAACTCGGCCATCTTTCCTGAAGCAGCCGCCGTCCACGCCCTGCAAAGGCCCCGGAGCGGTGACCACTGGCTCTCTGCCCGGCCCAGCCATGCACCCATCCTCAGGCCCTCGCCTCCCTCCTCTCCAGAGACACCATGAACTTTGGGTCGAAGGAATAGGGGGACCCCAGGGCCCAGGCTGGGGCAGAAGGCAGGAAGGGCGTGAGGTAGAGGTGACAGATCAAGAAAACAATACACAGCCGCTGAATTTCCTGTGAATCCCAGGTGAAAATTAAAAATCAGTGCTTGGAAAATTGTTTGGGCCGTTAGAAGAGAAGGGAAAGGCTGGGCGTGGTGGTCCATGCCTGTCATCCCAGCACTCGGGAGGCAGAGGCAGGAGGATTGCTGTGAAGTGAGTTGGAGGCTGAGCTCGGGGCCAGCCTGAACTACAGAGTGAGATCCTGCCTCAAAAAAAATAAAAGAGACGCCACATGTATCAGGCACTTATAACCCTGGTGCTCCAGAAGGCTGAGACAGGAGGAAGTAAACTTCAAGTCCAGCCTAAGAAACTTAGCAACTAGAGAGACCCTACCTCGAAATAATTAAAAGTAGGACTGGGATTCCTTTGTTGGTAGAAGTGTAGACTCGTACAACCCCTTTGGAGATCAGTGTGGAGATTCCTCAGAAAAACTAGGATTGGGGGCCCCATTTCACCCTGCTACTCCTCTGCTACATACATACACAAAAGAATTAAAAGATTCATATTTCAGCAACATGTGTGCACCCATGTTTATGTCAGCTCAGTTTGTGATTGCTAAATCTTGGAACAACCAAAATGTTCAACAACTGGAGACTGGATAAAGAAGATGTCGTTCTTTCATAGAATGGAGTATTACTCTGCCATGAAGAATGATAGGTTTGAGTCATTCATATTCAAATGGATGTACTTTCAGGACATACTCACAAGTGAAATAAATAAGTCACAGATGTGTAAATACCATATCTTTGATATGAGAAACTGAAAATGTAAATGAGCTCTAGTATATATAGTAGATATTGTGAAATAGAAAATATTTAAAAGCAAAGAGGGTGTAGGGGGTAGTAACGGGAAAAATAATGTGATAGTAATGAAGCAAAGCTTATGTATGTAACGGGGGGAATTAAGGGGATAGGGGAATGGGAAAAAAAGTCGTGTCATATACTAGTACAAATTCTCAATGTTGAATGCGATGATGATGTGTATATATAATGTACCAATAAAGATAGGAACGCAGCTCAATGTGAAGGCCATGGTTTCAACCCCAGTTGTAGAAAAAGAAAAGGAAGGAAGAAAAGAAAGAAGAAATAGGGGGAGAGAAAGACTGATAAGCTCTTCCTGGACTCGTTGAAAACTCCTTGACCCTGGCCCGGCACTGCATGCCCATAATCCCAGCTACTAGGTTTACATACTCAGAGCCAGTGTGGACAATCTAGTGAGACCCTCTCCCCAAAGGGCCAGGGATGTACCTCAGTGGCACCCTGCCTGGCAAGTGCAAGGTCCTGAGTTTGACTCCCAGTATAAATAACTGGAAAAACATAAAATAAAATATAAAAAGGGATGAGGATGTAGTTCACTATTTTTTAAAACTGGCAGGGTTGTACTCTTTTAAAAATAGGATTTCTGGGCCTGGGGATTTAGCTCAATGGTTCTGGTGTCTGTTCGGCAAGTATAAGGTTGTGAGTTTGATTCCCGGCACCACATATCACGATGCCAGGTATGGTGGTTCACACCTGTAACTGGAGGACTCAGGAGACAGAGGCAGGGGATAGCCGTGAGTTCAAGGCTAGCCTGGGTTACATAGTAAATTCAAGGTCAGCCTTGAACTTAAGAACTTATCTTAAAAAAATAAAAAGGATTTCTTGGATTTTTTTCCAAAGAGAAATCCAGACAGAATACAATTGCCTATTTGCTTCTTTTTTGTGGTTTCTTGTTTGTTTGTTTGTTTGTTTCTAGACAGGGTCTTGCTGTGTAGTCCAGGCTGGCCTCAAACTCACGGTGATTCTCCTGCCTCAGCCTCCCAGGTGCTGGGATGACAGGTGTGTGCCACCACGCCTGACTGTGCATCTCAACTTCCTAATGGTGGAGAGCTGTGGGCTGGCTGTAACTGTGTGCCCACCAACGCCTGCCTCTGTGGCATGTGTCCAGTGTGGTGTTGCAGGACTCGGGCATTTAAGTTTGCAGTGGACACGCCCACACATATCTAGGCTAGCAAAGCCGCGGCTCTCCATGCAGGGTGGGGAGGGCTCGTCGGGGGGAACGCAGTTGTAGGGAAGTCAGAGGGTTGGGTCTCATCCAATAACCTCAGCGTCTGCAGGGCTTGATGTGACCCAGGGCCTCAGACACCCCAGACAAGCACTTTACCAGTGAGTCACACCCCAGCCCACTGTGACGTTTCACAGACAGATGCAGGGCGCCTCACTGACGTGTCGACTTGGAAAGCCCTGACGAGTACCAGACCAGTTATTCTGAGAAGGACACTGAGCCCCGAGGTACTGACGCAGTTCTAGTCTGCACACTGAGTACCAAACAAATGAGTACCGGGACAAAACTCCCGTCACAATGCATCGAGTGCCGGACTCAACGTTCTGAAGCCCTGCAGGACAAAGGTACGAATGTATCAAGCCCAGAAACCAGATTCACAGAGCACAGGATTGGGGCTGGATTCTGGTAGAGCACTCGTACAGCTTCCATGTGACCCCGGGTTCCACTCCCGGCATGGTTACATAAAACAAAAAGGTTGTTGAGCTGGCACAGGTCTGTAATCTGTGCTTAGGAGGCCGAGGCAGGAGTATCACCCCAAGTCCAGCCTGAAGTATAGGGCAAGACCCTGTCTTAGATAAGTAAAATAAAACCCACAGGATGACAGACAGAGCTTCAGACAGCACATAGGGAAAAGCGCCGGGGAATGGAGCGCAGCTTGTGTTCCCGAGTGCCTGGCCTGGAAATGTAATCCTCATACAACTCTGCAAGGTTGATATTATCATTCACATTTTACACACAGGGAAACTAAGGCATGGAGTGAGTCAGATCATTGCTCATGGGAAACCCCCCCCCCCCCCAGACTGGGCTCTGCAAAGCTTCTAGGTACCCACCGGCCAGCAGAGCCAGGCCACAGCCCTCGACTGGCACCGGCCCTCTGCTCCCTGGCCCTCTGCCACCACCTGGCAACCCTCCAGCCACACCTGGCGGCCGCTTGAATTCCTGGTGACCACCTACGTGTGCCTCTGGCCTCACAGCCACTCACCACCCATCGGCCAGCATGATTCGCCCCTGCCCCGGGGCTGGGGGACCCTGTTCCTTCCCCTCCTCGGCCCGCCCGGGGCCCTCCTTTCTTGCTCCAAGGCCAGGCAGGGCCCCTTCCAGTCCCTGAGCAGCTGTTTCCTGTTCCCTCACACCAGCTGCAAGCGGCAGGCCAGCGAGGTGGCAGGTCACCACACAGGACACCCTGTGCCGCTCGCCACTTGTTTTCGGGAAGCTGCCGGGGACCAGCTGGGCTTTGGAAAAAGCCTGACCCAGGGCTGAGGGAACTGGACCTGCTTCCCACACAGCTGGCTCCTGGCTCAGCCGGGCAGGCCCCTCCTCTAGTGGCCTGGGCACACCCCAAGCGAGGCTCTGGGATGCAGGGCACAGCCGAGGGCATGCCTAAGGCCTGAACCCGGCAGAGCAGCTTGACTGCAGGGCTGCCTGAGAAATGGGTAGAAAGCCTGGGGTTTGCTATGAGTCAGCTTCCATCTATACCATTTAGGGATATAACCTATTTCTGGTTGTGTTTTGACAAGGTCTCCCTCTGTGGTCCAGGTTGGCTCCAACTCGCTCCATCCTCCTGCCTCAGCCTCCTGTGAACTAGGGCTACAGCCGTGCAGTATGACGCTCAACTAGATATGACGTTTTCATTCCAATGACACCTGCGAAGCCTGTCCTCCTAGGGCCACCGTCCCTTCTCCATTGTGCAGATGGAGAAATGAAGCCTAGGAAAGATTAATCCATCTGCCAAAGGTCGTGGGCTTAGGCAGATCCCAGCACATTTGGCTGCCTGTTACAAGGAGCCCCTCCCCCTCCCCGGAAGGGTGGGGAGCGTTGGTCTGGGTCCTCCCCAGCTCCATGCATCTGACAGTCCCTGGCTGTGTCCCTCCCTGGCTAGGGCTGCGTAGCTGTCCTCCTCTCTCCTCCACGCCCTCCCCCCCCTCCGCTGTCAGCGCCAGCTCCAATCTTGTGCCTAGGACCCCCTCATTAGGTCGTCAGAAGCGACACCACACGCCCCCACTCCCGCCCCTGGGGCTATTTTGGGCTATAGGGCTCGATCAGGAAACCAGAAGGGTAAAGGATGTGTCCTGGGGTACCGGGGACAGCTTCCCAGCCTGAGGCCCTGGGCGACACCCCTCACGTTGGCGCGGGACTCTAGAGTCCTGAGCCGGGTGAATGAGGGCTGCGAAGGGGTGCTCAGGCTAGCACCCCCATACGCACTCCAGGTCAGCTTCGCAGAGACAGGGCAGTTTCCTCCAGGAAGCGCCGCCGGGCGGTCCCATCCGCTGCCCATTGTCCCCAGGTCCTGGAGGCCGTCCCTCCCCCGACTCCGTTTCCTCGCCCCCCTCCCCCGCACCCAGCCCAGTGCGGGAAGGAAGGGCCCGGGTCCCCAAGGCGCCCGAGCCACCCGTGGGCACGGGTCCTCATAGCTGGCTGGGGCGCTTGGAGGCGGTTAAGCCGCCGTTGGCGACCGCAGGACGAAAAGGGGAGGGGGGGCGATCTCCTGGATCCCGAGCCCTCTCCGCTCTGGGCTCACCGCCCACCTGGGGCTCCCCGTGGGCTCCCAGCCCAAGGTGCCCACCTCGTGGCAGCCCGCTCAGCCCGCGGAAGGCTTGGATGTACGCAGCCCGCCCGCCCCATGTCCCCGCGTCCCAAGTCCACCCAGGATCCCCGTGCGTGTTTCCCGAAAGCTGGCGCTTTACCTGAAGCCGTAGCCCTGGCCAAGCCCGCGCCCGCGCCCGCCCCCTCGAGGTGCTGGAATTATAAAGGCCTGGATCGTGATGGACGTCCATCTCAGCGAACCAGAGCCCAATACTTTCTGAGCTGTCCAATGGTGAGGAGGAATGGGCGGGGCTTTCCGGGCCCAGCCTCCGCTGCAGTGACAGTCATCTAGGGCTGTGACTAGGGCTGGCTCCCCAGTTGACTCCTGCTGGGTCAAGTGCTAGGGAGCTTGGACTTGATCCCAGGGAGCTAGAGAACCCCAGGAAGAGTCCAGACAGAATCACCGGCGGGATGTGCATGATGGGCGCTTATTCCCAGCGTGGGGATGAGGAACCAGGACTCCAGCTCTTTGACACCCGGCTTCATGACCTAATAGGTCTTCCACTCTGAAAACTGAATCTCAGGTCTGTCACCTATTTTCTACCTGCGTCCTCCACCAACATTCTCACATCATTGGACATTGTGAGATCGGCGAGCTGGTTAGTGTGTGTGCTCTAGCGGTGGACTGCAGGTGCTCAGGAAATGCTGAAATGATTATTTAAAATTACATTTAAGCCTGGTGTGGTAGCATACACCCCTAATCCCAGCACTGGGGATACAGAAGCAGGAGGATCATCATGAGTTCAAGACCAGCGTGGGCTCCACAATGAGTTCAATGCAACCTGAACCACATAGCAAGACCCTCTCTCAAAAGATCAATCATCAGTAATAAAAAAAAAAAAAAAAACGCCATGAATTTTGTTTTTTCATTAATTTAGCACTTATTATGTGCCAGGCTCTGTACACAGCCCAGCGAGACACAATGTCTGCCACCTTGGCGAATTTTCACTACATAGCCCAGGTTGGCCTCGAACATGATTTGTTCCTCCTGTCTCAGCCTCCCAAACGTTTGGTTGGTTTCAGCTTTTGGGTGGTTGTTGAAGTTTGAGATGGGGTCCACACAGACCCTCAACTCCCTCTCAGCTCGGCCCCCGAGGGCTGGGATGACAGCTGTGTGGGCCCAGGCTCAACGCTCATCCTCCTTCTCACAAAGTTGCTGGGCTATTTCCATCAGTTGATTAAACTAGAGAAATCTGTTGAGCTTCTGCTTACAAATTTCACTGGAATTCTAAAAATATTTTCTATTGCAAAATACATAGAACCCATGATGAGCGTGTGAGGCCACGGGTCCGATTCTCAGCGCGCGCACTCACTCGTTAAAATAAATGTATGGTTTAAGGAATTACTCTCAGAAGCTGTTCTCAACCAGGGATGATTTGGGCCCTAAAGGACATCCAGCAATCCCTAGAGACTTTTTTTTTTGGATACCAGTCTTGCCTTGTCTTCCAGGAAGGCCTTGAACTCTTCAGGCAGCTCAGACTGGCCTTGTACTCACTGAAATCCTCCTGCTTTAGGTCTTTTTCCTTTTTTGTCTTTCTTCTTTTAGCTTTGGAAGATAAGCCCTAGCTATGTAGTTCAGGCCGGCCTTGAATTTTCACTATATAGCCCAGGTTGGCCTCAAACATGATTTGTTCCTCCTGTCTCAGCCTCCCAAATTCTGGGATTTAAAGGCATGGGCCACCACAGCTGGCCTGTTTATCTTTTTTAAAATTCTGAGATGGAACCCAGGGCCTGGTAGAAGCATCTGCCCCTGAGCTACTAGGATGGTTTTGATCGTCACGATGGGAATTATAGTGCCTCTAGGGGGCAGCAGAGCGACAGCTAAACTACAGTGCACAGCGTCTGGGTAGGTTGTGGAATATAGGGTTAGGGGTTTTTGTTTGTTTGTTTGTTTGGTTTTTTTTGTTTTTTGTTTTTTTTTTGAGACAGAGTCTCACTTTGTAGTTGAGGCTGGCCCTGAGCTCAGCCTCAAACTCACATCACAGCAATCATCCTGCCTCTGCCTCCTGAGTGCTGGGATGACAGGCGTGAGCCACCACGCCCAGCACTATGGTATGTGGTGCTGATTGCTGCTGGGCGTGAGTCTCCACGCCCAGTATTGTATGTGGTTACCGGGGATCGAACCCGGGCCCTTGCGCTTGCAAGACAGGCGCCGGAACCACTGAGGTTAGGGTTAACCTATGTCACTTTTGCGCTGAGAAATCGTACCTTGTGTTTTTTGTCGGGTGGGGTTGGTTATGCAGGGAATGGAACCCAGGGTCTTTGCATACACACAGCCCTTTTCATTTTTCTGAGTCAGTTTTATGACGTATCTAGACGTCCCCCTTAGCCTCACGTGCTCATAGGTGGAGCTCTTGGGTAGGGGTTGAGTGTGTGGCACTGGACGGAGGCTATGATACTGGCTGAGTCCACTCTGCATTTCTACTGGGTGGGATGTCGGATGGTGAAGCCCAGTAAGCCTAGGCACCCCCTGGGCACGCCCAGACCGTACCCACCCCTCCTCCTGTCCTGATGATGCCCTGCTTCCTGCTGCTACATCATGAACTCTCCTCCACCGCGCTGCCCGGACCCAGTGCCAGCTGCCCAGGGACTGCCACTTCTATAAACTGTGACCCACTTTCAAATGATGGGTGTTGGGAGTTGTGTTTCAGTGCTGAGAAAAGAACTGAGACAGACTTTGGCACCAGGAGCGGGGCCACTGCTTAGCACCCGCCACCTTGGGTTTCAGAAGACTTTGGTGTCCGTTCGTGGGAGAGGTCTGAAAAGGTTTGGGGCGGAGAAGCCCTAGAAGGCGGTGATGGAACTTGAGGGGAGACTTTCTGTTCTTGTGGCTTAAATCATTCCTGGTAGAAAGGGAGCTATTTGGGCTTTGAGAATTTCTAAAAAAATGAATCAAACAGTTTCTGCTCAAAGAAGAAGAAGAGGAAGAAGATCATTAAAAGGCAGGTGATGAAGACCAGGCTACTGCCTGAGCCGGCTGTAAGCCATGGCCTCTTCCACATGGCGCTGGCTTTACTGATGTGCACAAGGTAAGGTCTCAGGGTCACAGGGGCCTCTGCCCAATTTCAGGACACCTGGGAGGCCACGCAGCGGCCACTGAGAGGGCAGAGTGCCAAGCTGTGAAAAACCGGAAGTGCAATGGAGACCCCGGAAGTTTAAGAAGCGGTGATGGTCTGATAACTGCTGAGGACAGAGGTTGCAGAGAGAAGTCAGCCCAGGGAAGGCCTGGGGGCTGCGGGGGCCGTGCTGCTGAAGCCACCGGAGTTCACATCTGGCAGCATTTCCCTCAAGTGCTAGACTTGCAACTACAAGATGTAATGTCAA
>PVIR01024216.1:0-26169 GCA_004026965.1 Petromus typicus | reverse complement strand
CAGGCTGAATGTCACTGGGTAGGAAGGGAACTTCGAGGACCCAGAAGATTTTGAAGACTGTCCTAACAAACTGATGTCAAGTACCAGTGCTGTGATTTGGATGTAGCTGACCCACTGGGGTTTCCTGTGTCAGAGGACCGATCCTCATTGTGGCAAAGTTGTAAGGTGATGGAGTTGTAAGAGCTGAGCCGAGTGGGTGGTCTTTCGGTGCCTGGAGGCGCAGCCTCAAAAGGGCATGCCCTGATTCTTGTTAGACCCCTGTCTTTGGGTTCCAGTCTTGGCAAGCACTCTCTTCCACTGGCACCCATTCCTGTCTCCATGGTACCAATAGCTGTAGGCTCTTCCCTAGAATTCAGCAGTTGCCAGTGCCATGCTTTTGACCTGAAAACTAAATAAAGTTCTTTTCTTTATAAACCTCTAAGCCTCGGGGGTTCTGCTATGGTGACATATAGCAAGTATGATTTGATTAATTATTTTATATAGGATAATTTTTTAGACATACCAGGTCAAGAATATGCAGCTAATATTAATTTCAATGGTTTCTTTTTTCCTATTTTAAAACACGGTACTTCTAAAATGTTTGCTATGCTGTCATAATGAAATACAGTGCCATCATATACCGAGTAGTTTAAACAACAGGAATTTTATTTTCTTATAACTGTGTAAGCTGGAAAGCTAAGATCAAGGAGTCTGGAGTCCCATGTGAAGCCCAAGCAGCAGCAACCTGACTCAGACAACAAAGAGGAGACCCCAAAGTCAGGGTGCAGTGACTCGGCTTCCCGTGGTACGGTTAGAGATACTTCCGGTTCTGCGGTCTGATGGAAGAAAGTAAAACTGTAAAGGTCTGAGCTGGAAAGCCCAGTTCTATTTTAAATGTATTCATTGGTATGTCCTTTCGACCTTAAGAAGAAAGAACAATTGTTTTGAGACTCAGTTGCCTTTTTTTTTTTTTTGAAACAGGGTCTCGCTTTGTGGTTCAGCCTCCAACTCACATCACAGCAATCCTCCTGCCTCTGCCTCCCGAGTGCTGGGATTACAGGCGTGAGCCACCATGCCCGGCACTGTGATATGTGGTACTGGTTGCTACTGGGCGTGAGTCTCCACACCCAGTATGGTATGTGGTTACCGGGGATCGAACCCAGGTCCTTTCGCTTGCAAGACAGGCGCTGGAACCACTGAGCTAAGTTCCTGGCCCAACTGTTAATAAAAATATTAATGGAGGTTCATGTTAAGCATCATCTTGCTTTCATGTTGAATAAAAGGTGACCACCATCATTAAAAAATTGTTTGTCCTGTACCATTGAACAAATTTTGACATTTGACATTTCTTTTTATACATTGCTCTTGTGTTGAGAATGGTACTTAATTTTCAGACTACCTAAAGTCATTCTTTATATATAAGGATTTTTAAAAGAAGTTATACATAGCTTAGGCTTGTAGGAATTAAAAATATAAAAAATTGAACTTCTACACAAATAATTATAATTAGGATTGGCTATATAATTTGTAGGTTCCTGTTCAAAATGAAAATATAGTTCTCTTGTTAAAAATTTAAGGATTTTAAAATGGTGGTCACATGCCATTAAACCAAATGAGGGACCAGTCAATAATAGGCCTTCAGTGACTGCAAGATCACACAGTCCTAACGATAAAGTTAACTAAATGCTGCTATAAAAGATGATATCAGGGAACTCCATCTATCTTCCTGACCTTGGCTACCTCTTAGATGTTATTTCTATCCATTTCTTCTTTACTAGTGACTTTCTCACTATACCCTGCATTTAAAATATAAACCATTTCCTGTGCCTCAAATATATTCCTTTGAGCCGTCACCTTACACTCCACACAAGTCTTTTGTCAGACATCCCTGCTTTGAGGGCATTTTCTGACCTGCTTAGGTACCACTTTCTGTCACTCCCTCCTTATTCTGGATCATTTGTCTAAGAGCATCCTCTGTAAGGGACAAAACTTCTATGTGATTAGCAGTTCCCGATGGCCTCCCCCAGTTAAGGTGAAACCTATGTGTGGACAGGGACTCTGTCTTGCCCACAACTATATCCTTAGAACCTAGGATAAGACTTGGCAGAGATAAGGGACCCAAGCAATAACGAAACGAATGAATGAAGAATGACTAAAGACATAGTATTGTTAGAACCCCTATTTCTTCCTTGAGAAACAGAAACTCCTCATTGATGAGTTGGCCCTGGTGTTTGGTGGGTGGGTTGAGTGCCAGTGGCTGGTGATGTGTGGAGGGCCTGGTGCCTTTGACGTGATCCTGTATATTCCGCTTCCTGGGCCACTATCAAGCAGTTCCTCATTAAATCTCATCAGCTCATTTCACAGGCTGTACCCACTTCACGTGCATTACCTGACAGTGTGGTTTCACAGGTCTGCTCCACTCCATGGACTGTTTTCTAAGGATTTCTACCCATCGTCCCTGAAAGGAGTTGTCCTGCCTCAAGCCATGCTTGACTCTATTATCTTCCCATGTTTTCCAGAGATGATTGGAGCAGACATTGTTTCCTGATCCAACATCAACCAATCAACTTTCTGGAAACTGATCTGCCTGCTTCCTTCTCAAAAATTTGAACAGAGACAGAGGGTCTGAGGGTGCATCTAATAGGTCCAGAAATGGTGCCTATGTTGTCCATTGAAGTAGTGGGGAAAGGAGAAAAACCTAGAGTCACAAAACATAGAGAAAGAAGAAAGGTTGTGGGGCTGCTGGGTGATGGAAGGGCTTTGGGTTTTCTGGCAGTGTGGCAGAGTTGTATTTTGAGTTACTATGTCTATCTCTGCGATCACTTTTACATCCTTGTAATAACCCATTTTGGGTTCCTTCCAAGATTGAGCCAGAAGTTAACCAAAATTAATTGGAGTAACACAACTACAAAACATTAGTATATTAGCTATTCATTTCACTCCTTTCAAGAGTTTTTAATGTAATATGATGTTTCACTATACACTCGTGGATACTGTAGAAAAATTTAAGAAGTACAAGTCATATGACTACTTCTCTCGAGGAGAGATCAATTTTGATGGAAAGACAGATAATAGATATGTCACAAAGCTTAATTGGAGTGGAGAGATGCATGGACACACAGCTGGGGATGATAGAGTCGGTTGTGGTAGAAGAGATAAGATGTAAGAATTTCTTTCAGGTCAAGTGAATGGAACAAAGGCTTGAAGGAAGTATCCGAGGACCATGAGGCTGTCCTTAGAGCACAGAGTTCACAGGTATAAATATGAAAACTGAGACAGTTGGCTACCTAGATCAGAAGTGTCATTAGATGCAATGGTTCCCTGCAGCACACACTGTGGTCCACCTTTGGTTCCAGCTTCATTTGGGCCAGAGAGCCCAGGTCTGCAATCCCACCTCAATAACAACCTTTCGTATCTCTGTGCTTCCTTCCTCTGGGCTTTTTCCAAAGCCATGAGTACCGTGATTCACCACAGAGCAGCCGAGAAATGTGGTGCAACTACATTGTAATGTAGGGTACCCTTTGTCCATGGGGGATGTGAGTCAAGAGTAGAGGTCCCCTCTTAACTCCCTCAGAGGGACATTCAGGCAAATTCTGAAAGGTTTCTCAAAGTCCCCAAGAGCCCACAGAACCATCAAGTTTGAGAGGGTCATTTACTGGACCCCCTTATCTGTCTCATTTTAATGTGTCCACATCTCCCGTTAAATACCAGTACTCAACAAAGCCATAAAATAAGTGATATAAACCTTCCTAACTGAATTTAAAGATGAACTGCAATTTATTTCAATTGAGTACAATTCAACTTTCCACACACTCTTAATACAACTATAGATATTGTTTTTAAATATGAAATTAGCATGTTGCTGGTCTGCTATCCTTTTTTAAAATTTTTTAAGTATAATGTTGGAAAATTTAGCTGCACATAATTTTTTTTTTGTTGGTGTATCAGAGAGACAAGGATGAGCTGTGTTTGGATTTGCTCAAAGCTCAAGCTGTATGCTCCTTCTCTGCACTAAGGAGGTGTTTCTGTTTCTATGATACCTGTAGACCTGAGCTAGACGGGGTGAGCTCAGGATTTCATGGTAAAATGTCTAGGACTGAGTGTCTCCAATGAAGGAATTTACTTCTCGCAGTTATAGGAGGGGTCTAAGTGCAAGTTAGGGATGCCAGATGTTTAGCCTCTCTTCCGGCTCAACCCCTTGTCATAGCATCGTCACACCTCATGGAGACAGGAGAAAGACAGAGCTCTCCCTTCTCAGATTCTAGCATGCAGGTCCCATTTCCATGACCTAGTGTCACCCTAATTACCTCCCAAATTTCCTGTCTCTGATTATCATCCCATTGGCTATTATGATTTCAGTTTAAGAATTTCAGGATCATAACAAAAGCTGTGTATGAAAAGTAAAAATGGGAAAGCCCTTATTTGATTATTATTAAGCATTTCAGTGAAATGACTGCATCTCATTAAATGAAACACAAAATTCTTTCTGGCAGGACCCTCCCCGCTGTATACTTGGACACTACTTTCTGCACTCCATTTTCAATAGGAAGGGGTTTGGATTTCTCTGGGAAGTCCTGGCTCCTCCTCCTCTTCCTGGCTGCGTGACTCCGAACCTGCTCCTTCACCTTTCTGAGGTTTCAACATGCATCTTTGAAAAGAATATAATAATATCCACACCACAGGATGTTCCTAAAACTAAACTAAGTGAAAACATGTCGTGCACCCACCCAGTGTCTGTGCTTGGAGTTAGCACGTGCTTATTAAAGGCTAGTGTGATTCTTTCTTTGAGGTTTCTGCATTTGCTAAATAACAGAGCAAATCTCTATGTGCTTATAATACACCATTTTTCCTACATCCCTGGCAACATGTCTGTGGCATGTGATAATGTTTCAGCTGGGTGAGTGTTGGGAGACTAATCCATTAAAGAGGGAAAAATCAATAGTACAATTAGAAACCATTTTATCTTATAATAACACCAGATGCTGTAAAGGCCACTGCTACCGAGGGCCGCCCCTAATGGCACATGCAGCCTGCTGCTCGGCTCAGCCGCTGCTCTTCCCGTGAGGTGATGTCCTCCTAGGACACCGTGGATATCGGGGATGTAGCAGACACAAGACATCTGCACCCTGCCTCAATCAACATACAACACAATCATTTAAGAGACAAAAGCACTTTTCCTGCCTTAGCAAAACCTCGCCATTAATGTAGTTTTGTTTTTATACTTATCTCCTACTTGGATTTCTCCTTTTCTTATTCTCCTTTCTCACAGAAAGAAGGTAAAATGACTAGGGCAAAACTGGTTTTGTTACTGCAAGGAAGCTGGAAGAACTAACTGCGTGAAAGTCTTTGAGGAATTTTTGCATCAGGAAGGGCTTGTACATAACGTCCATCATTTTCTTGTTGAGAATGTAGTTCAGTTTTCCACCTTTATCTTGTCATGATCATTTGTTCATTGATTCATCAAAGACCAGCATTACTGTGTTAGGCTTTATGTAGGAAATTGTGCATTCATTAAATATAAAGGGTCTTGACCTATCAACAGTCATTTCTACGAGTGAAGGCCAATTTCAAGATAAACCATGAGAGCCATTTTTAACGGTCAATTTAAGTTTTACTTCTTCTTCTTCTTCTTTTTTTTTTTTTTTTCTTGAGACAGGGTCTTGCTTTGTAGTTTAGGCTGGTCCTGAGCTCAGCCTTGAACTCAGCAATCCTCCTGCCTCTGCTTCCCAAGTGCTGGAATTACAGGAGCAAGCCACCATGCCCAGCACTGTGGTATGTGGTACTGATTGCTGGTGGGTGTGAATCTCCACACTTGACATTGCTGGAACCCAGGACCTTGCACTTGCAAGACAGAAGCTGGAACCACTGAGCTAATCCCCAGCCCAAATTTTATTTCTTTATAGGGCAGAAAACAAGACAAAATAGTAGTTAAAACTTTCAGCAGTGGAAATAGCTTCTATAATTTTAGATTAATTAAAACATGTATTTTATGATTAAAAGAGGAGAAAAGCAAGCAAGATAAAAGAGAAGTAGAAAAACAAATTATGAATCTTGTTTTTTAAAAAATATCAACATGTGTTTGTGATACATAATAATCACATTCATTTGGGGGAATTTGTACACGTACATATCTCATCTTAATCATCCCTCCCCTCCCCTTCCCCCACCTTCCTCTTTCCCTCTCCTCCAGATGCCCTTCCCCATCTCCAAGAATCTACTTCCCTATTTCCAGACGTTACTCCTTTATTTTGATATTTAAATTGTTCCTAGTTTGGTTTGATTCTTTAAATATCCCCAGACCTCCCGCCCCCAACACGAGAAGGCTGCGCGTGCCAGTCTCGCTTGGGGTCGAGCGCTCAGTCTGTCCTCCTGCTGCTCCTCTTCTTTCTCTGGCGTCACTCAGATACCTGGGGACCAGCAGTTATTGTTTTTCATGGTTCCTGGAGGCTAATCACCCAGCCCCTGCCCTCAACACCCACACCCTTTCTTCTTCCTCTCCGTTCATGTTCTCAAGGGGGAAAAAGCACTTAAAAGTCAATCTTTCAGGGGCTCAGCCACATGCCCTTTCTCATTTTCTAATGCTCAAGTGGAACAAAAGAACACTTACGTGGAGCATGCTGTCAGTCGTCCCTGTTTCTGCGGCTTCCTCTCTCCGGACTTGCCGTTTTCTGGCCCTAAGTCTCTTGGGCAGTAGAGTATCTACTCCTTCACCTTCTTCAGAAAGAACTCGAGGACCCTCGGGCCTGCCTGTCTGTCCCGTGTGCCCAGCTCCTTCTCCTCCCTGACCTTCACGGAAGTTGCTAATGGGTAGGGTGTGTTTTGAACATCAGGACATGAGATGGGTGTGGCATTGTCAAGTAGGAAATAAACACTTCCAAGTCGGATTTTGACTTGTGTTTCCCAACGACTGGTGTCCTTGCTTTTGGTATCAGGGAAGCCTAGATCAGTAAATAAGTAATACAATCTGATGAAAATGCTCACCGTGGCCATCAGGGAAGTGTCATACCTTGTTATTGCAAATGGTATGGTTTGCACGGTTCCTTTTACGCATTCATGCTTTAACTGTCACTCAAGACAGGATGCAGGGTGTAGTGACTTGTTATGTGCAGGTTTCTGTGCTGCATTTTGTCTAATCCATATATACATGTATATATGTATGTATACATATACATATATACATGTATATATATATATTTTTTTGTGGCAGTTTTGTTCAACTTGTTGCTTTGCTTTATATCTACTTTTCTGAAGAGATTTTGAAAACAGAGAAATACATTTGTCCATTGTTCCTTGGTGGAGAGAGAGTGCAAAACCTTATCATCTCTGAGGCTGTTTGCCAGTCAACTTTCACGTCTGAAGTGGGTAACCACCTTCTGTGCACATCACTTGTCATCTCAGGATTTAAAACTTGGAGGTTTTAAAGTGAGTGACTTTCCACGTGCACATCAGTTGCTCTCGGTTCTTCTTAGTTTGTAACTCAAGCTCTACTCGCTGATTTGGTAACTAACGTCAGCACGTGTTTTATAAAAGGGGAAATGTCCTCTTTTCCCTTTCTGTTCTCACCTTCTTCTGCCCTCTGAAAGTTGGCAGATTCTTTTAGAATACTCCATTTCTGCACTGGGTCGTGGCCTTCCACAGGGATGCTGGGAAGTAGCCTGCTCCTGAAGGACCACCCAGAGCAAGTAGTCACCAACAGGACTCTCTTATTTCCAAAAATATGCTCTCTTCTACACTGAGATCTAGGGCAGCTTCTGATGAGCTTGATGTCATGATCTTGCTTGATGCCCTTTATATAGATTTCATCACTACCAATTTGTTTTACCTACAGCTCAAAAGATGGATGCTTAACAGTTGCTATGTTTCCAAGACCCCAGGAAAATGAATTGTTTGGTAGTTTTATATTTGTTTTCATGCACTGCTTACAGAGACTAAAGATATGAATAGTTGGGGACATTTGTTTCTGGCTATCAAAAATACATATGATCATAGATTAAAGTAAAAATTCAAAACAGCAGAAAGCATACAAGATAACACAAGTCTCTCAAAGCCATATGATGTATATATATCAGCATTCTTGTGTATTTCACGTGTTCACACATATTCACACAGTCACACATACATTCTCAGTACATATGTACAGTGAAGAGCATTTGATTGTAAAAGCTGTTTTCCTCTTCTGCTTTGACTTGTAGGTGATAAGCATTTTATTGTAAAGCAGATATAATAGCTGTCTCATAGCCCTTCCTGTAGAGGTGTCAAAATTTACTTTACCAATTTCCTCCTACTGGAAATGTAAGTTACTTTCTTGTCTGAACTATTATCTGCATTTCTGTTTCCTGATAATCATTGCATGGAACTTCATTTATCTCCTTGAGATAAGTTAGTAGAAATATCGTGCACATTCTTCAAAGCTGTTGATACCTATTGCCTAATTTTCCAGAGGAAAAAAAATAGCTCATGAAAACAGAGCTGAAAATCAAGATAACCCATTTTTATATTCTTAAGATACACGTGAATAATACAACATAATATGTATGAGGCACTATATAAAGGGTTTTATGTGCATTCTTTCACTTACTTTTCATAATCTTCTTCTGAAATAGCCCTACTATTATTTACATCACATAGATGTACAAAATAAAGCTTAGAGATCATGAGCTAATTTATTCAGAATCCCACATCTATAGTTTTGAGTCTAAAGTCTGACTCTTTGCCACCACTGCAAATGCCATATACACTGAACTTCTCATAAGCGTAATATATTATAAAGAGGTGCACAGAGGAGGAAAACATAGTCTCTATTTCTAAAGTCTCCTAATCCAGCACAGAGAAGAAAATACATGCATTCGTGAGTTTAAGACCAAACAAAATTGAGTCCAGTTATGTTCTATGACCATAGAAAAGTCATGTGGGATACAAAAGACATGAGATTAACCCCCTCCCAGGGGATGGAGAATTACTTTGCATGAAAATAATTATGTGACCTTACTTTTAAAGGCAAAAAGAACTCATACATGTAGAGATAGCCACATTTCTAGTGGAAAGGCTCTTTTAAAGTTCTGGTAGTAGAGAAACATAAATGGCCATGAACAAGAACTTGATGACAACACAAGAGATGATGGGAATTAAGATTTCAAAAATGTAGCATATGCTGAATTATAGTCTTATGAAAAATTAAGGGGAGAAAGGGTTAGATCTTATAAAATTGGTGAGTCACTCAAGAGACATGATTTGTGCATCTAAAGAGTAAGTATGGGTCACTTGAAATGTGGTAAGAGTAGAAGAAATCAGAGGTAACAGGGCAAGAAGTGGACACATGTTTATGTATCATCCAGATTTGGCATGTGGGGACTAAGGAGGAGTCGAGGATTTCTCCTAGGTTTAGGCCCTGAAAGATGCAGCTGACAGACTAGTACTGGCTAAAGCTGCAGGGACGTTAGAAAAAGGAGCTGATTTGGCAGAGGATGGGGTCAGAATTGGCACTGATAAAGCCTGGCATGCTCATGACCACTGGAGACACCAACTAAATATGCACACTTGATCTTGGAAGAAATCGCAAGACTTGGGAATAAACCTTTGTATTACTCATTGGGAAGTGATGGCTGACACTGAGAATTTCTCCATACTTGTGAGGACTGAGAGAAGCCAGGTAGGGTCTTTGTATAGTTTGAGATGGAAACAGAGAGAGAAATGGGCAAGAGAGTGAAGATCAGAGGTTGGAGAGAAAAGAAGGCAGCTGGATAGAGCTGACCTTAGGAAACTGAAGGACATATTTTTAAGAGCAAGTGTTGATGATTAGTGAGATGATGATGGCTCTGCATTGTTGACCTGAAGACTCTAAGGTAAATATTGACTGAATACATGTCCTACAGTTTGGCAAGAATATTGCTCTAGGTGGCCTCAAGGTATGTAGTTGGAAAGTTTTCTTGGTGAGATGTTAGGGAAAGAAGCTAGGGTGGGGAGGAATTTGGACTTGGTTGGAAAGTTTGGAAGCAGAAAGCAGAGAAGAAGATAACCTGATAGTGTGAATATATACAAACATACACATACTTAGTACATCAAAATACAAATATAAGCAAGACTAATGGAGCTTGTAAGTGGAAGACAAGAAGCCAGTACAAATTTCTGACTAAGAAAGGAGATATAGTGCCAGAGGGTAATTTCTGGGAAAAAGGTCAAAAGAGATGGGAGGGAAAATGTCAAGGGTCCAAATGAAGTGGTTTTCTACAAAGTACGTGTATCTTATGGTGAAGAAGGGAGGCAAGGGGACTCAGATCAGTGCAGGGGTATAAAGAAAAGCAAATGAGGGAATTGTTTTTGATGGCCTTGAGATTTGGGTCAAAAGGAAGATGAGGTCATTTGAAGAACACTGAGTCCAGAGTAGAGGGTCAACTGGGGAGTAAGGAATGTGACTTGGGGCTGGTGAAACAAAGAATACATCAAAATCTGCCTTCTGTTTACTCCTGATGAAACCAACAATGAAGAAAAATATTCTCCTGAGAATCCTACTTTGATCTTTTCTATAAAAATCATTCTGTTGTGTGGGGTTTAAGAAGGGGCAGAATAAAAAAAAAATGAAACACAGGCATGAAATTTGTTTAAGTGTTTGAAACCAGTTGGGACCTCCGCCCAAAATTCCCTCGCAACAAGAAAGTGTTAAGATGTCAGTTTGTTGCTCAAAGGGTAAGCAAGGAGACCCCAAAGCTATTAAATCTTATACAACCTAAATTTACTTTTGGGACCAGATTTGCACACGCACTGAAAGTAGTAAGCAGTATTCACCACCAAAATAATTATATGTGTATGATTATTATTTTGGTAAGTTATTTTCTATAGTTACATACCATACATAATGCCTCTGGCTCTATAGTTTTATAAACATAGGGAATGCTCAAAAATTGGTCTTTTAATTATAATGTTCACTGTTTCTGAACACTCAAGTTCAAGTTTTAACATGTGCATTTAGATATTTGCAAGCCTCATGGTAGCCCAGTAAAGTAACCCTTTTCTCTTAGGCTGAGCTTATTCTGCAGAAGCTTTTGACTCATCTATTCTTGACCTATTCCAGGAAGCACATTACGAAGGAGCCAGCAGATAACAAATCTCCAATTTAGGAAGAATTGCTTCTGGAAACTGCAGGGCACGAGATAAGGCTTACTCCATGGGAGTTGACTTTATCCAGCCACACACACTAGTGATATAGTGGGCTCTGAGTAAGCTTTGTTCATGGCGCTGATAAACTCTGCACTAAATTAATTAAGAATCCTATTGCTTTCATAGCTTGCCTTCAAAGACCAATGACTAATATGATGATTTATTATGTACACAAAAAAAATGGGACTATACAAATTTTATAATGGGAACTTTGGTGTCACATTGAATCTTCACATTTGTAGATCTATGTGGAATCCAAGCTATCCTATATGGAATTGTTCAAGCATAGAGATTCTAAGATTCTTTCACTGGCAGAATAGTATATCTTGCTACTGACTTTAGAGTTTGTAAGGTGTTTTGATAAAAATTATGCCATATCATTTGATTAGAGGGGTAGATGTTGGTTCCCAAACATTTGTTTTTGTCCTGTTCAAAGGAAATTCAGCTCCTAAAGAAGCACAGCTAGACTTGAACTCAAGACTTTAACTGACTTTCACATATAGCATATTCTTATTGAGATCTATTATTTTATATGTTTATTTTAACATCTTGAACATATGGTTCTTTTGCTCCCTCTCTGTCCTGTTTTTTCCTCAAGTTTGGTTATAATAGGGCATTTGTTGGTATGTTTTAAAGCTCTTTATTGTAACAATGATGTCCTTCAGGCCTGAAGGTTTAAGGAAGCTTTGCTGAAGTAGTTCTCTGCTTGCTGATGGAATACTCCAGCATCTCACTGGGCTGGTGAACTTCAGGTTACATTTTTGTTTTGAAGAGAAGGTACGACAGAGGCAGTGAATGCAGTTTCTCAATCTATCCATTGTACTGGGTTGGGGGCTTGATTTTTTTGTGTGTGTGTGTGTGGAGTCCTGTTTTCCTCCATAAAACCACTGAGATAGAAGATCTTCCTTGGAATCTTGACTTGATAGTTAAAGGAGAACTTGAATGGGGAAATTTAGTAATTCTGAGTCTATGAAAATATCTGCATCCATGTTCTACTTCAAGTGAGCTAAAGGCCTCTTCCCCAATCCCTGGAAAACTCACTTCTAAGCCATCAGAAATCCCCTTCCTGCCTAAGCTCCTCTCTCCTCTTCTTATCAACACAGCCACTTTCATTCCCCGTTCTGGGTGATGTAGCTTTCAAGTTCCTTCTTCATGTATGGGACTTTGATTTTACTTCTTTTTCTTGTGCAAAGATGTGATTTTAACTCTTACTGCTGTTTTACCTAACATTTCTATTGCCTCATTGCATTAAGTTTTCCATAATGACTTGGTCTGCTATGATGCATAACTAGAAGTAGCTGGAGGGTGTGAAGCAAGTGTTGAGTAAAACTTTGGCCTGAGGCTTTGCCATGTTCTTAGGGACCAGCCAGCCAACCAAAGGTTGCTCTTTGGGTTCAAGTCACATGCCCATGTGTAGATGAGAATATCCCTTTTAGTGGTGTTAACTTCTGATGACAGCCAACAGAATGCTGACTTTCACTGTATTCTGTACCCCAGAGACTTATTTCTCACAATATGTTTATGTAATATTAATACTTTAAAAAATTTTCTGTTTATATAAGTTTGGAAAGTGGTGGGTTAAATGAACTTAAACAAGTTTCTGTACTGCTGGGTTTCTCAGAAAAGAAGAGGAACCCAGCTGCCTGCAGTATCCCTGCTCAGTCTAAAAGGAAGTGGGAAGAGATGACATCTGAGTGGCACAGCAGAGAGGGTCTGGGATGGAACCAGAGGTGGGAGCATCTCTGAGTCCCACGTGAAAGGAGCAACAGAGCTAGCTTGTCTATTCTTCTAGTGCTCCATCAGTTTGGGCCCAAGTATTTGTCTATTCTTCTAGTACAATCTCTTTCAATTTAGGTAAAAACTTTTTACACAATACATACAGGACTCAGCCTTCTAAAGGGGCTGTTAGCCTCCCCACAAGTCCAGGAAGTTGATGCTTTCACTTTACAGGTGAGAAAACTGAGGCAGCTTCCCTTTGTCACTTCATTTCACTCAGTTCTTCCTTAAGCCTTTGTATGGTATGCCAAGATCAATGCTGATGTTCTTGGCTGTGAATCTGATTTCTGGTATCATCTTGGATAAATGAAATGATAGCTGACATGTAATTGTAGTTGGTGAATAAGACACTTTCCTCTGAGGCTTCGATTCAAGACTGTAGACTTTTGATGACTAAAGTGATTGTAAGCAAACCATGTTCCTGTTTTAGATCCATTCTCCTCATCTGCTAAACATGTCCAGCCTATCTAGCTCATAGGTTTATTATTTATTATTGTCTTTATGTAGAAGCTCTTTATAAATGGTAAAGTGAGACAAAGATATAAAACATTAGTATTGTTAGATTGCAGCTTTGGTTCTTTTTTTACTTCTGTCATGAGTATGATGAGAAGACTGTAACCCTACCGGGCGATGATGATCTCTGTAGCTGGTCCCAGGTGTGGGCCAACTGCCGACACTCAGATGGGCCAGGGACTGGCACCTGTGATGAACATTCCTGTCCTACTTCAGTCTCATGACCAGCATGACAACCTGCCTTCAGAAAAGTTCCTCTAGCCTGGATTTGATGCTCTTGTTTTTAAAGTAAATATGAGTCTCCTATTCAAGAATGTTTTGATGAGAATTATGAATCACAGAAAGGTATGTTTCAAGGAATGTTAGTAATTTTATTGTTTTTTCCCCACCAGATTGTCTCAAGATTCTTTACAATTACAAAAAATGTGCTTTTGAAGAAGCATATTGTACTTAATTGTTTATAAAAGAGGACCCAAACAATTCTGCTTCTCCTAAATCTGCCTAACAACTGGGGTAATAAATATTTCTATATTTGTTTTTGGAGCCCATCAGCATCATCAGACATGTTTGATTTAAGTTTAGTTCCCTTGGAACAAATGATAGCTACACTTCCCTTTCCTGTGGCCACTATCATGTTTTTCCAAGAATGCTGGCTCCCTCAGTGAAGGCCTCAGCTCTCTGCACTAACTCAGCTGCTTCTCTGGGAGTGTATGCCCCATGTTAGCAAAACAGTTGGGGTTATGGGAAAAGATGAATTCTGCCCTGAATAGAAATTGTTGATTCATCCATTCACTCTGTGATCCAGACTTTTAGCCAACACATTCTCAGTGCTCATCCTGGGTCAGCTGTGACTGGGGCGGATAGGGTTTCTGCTTTGATGTAGCTTACAGTCCATGGAGGTGGAAGATGTTAAACAGACAAGCACTTGGTTCATTAGTTTTTTAGTACGAAACATTATGCCATTAACAATTTCAGCAGTGTACAATTTCTTTGGAAGAATAACTGCATATTTGGAGGCCTTATCATGAGAATTAATGTAAGGAAAAAGAATCACTTACTATTTGGAGAATTATTCTGTTGGAAGAAGTCAAAAGAACTGTAGCTATTTTATAGGAGGAAGAGTGAGTTAAATTGTGTCTAAATTTGGAGAAGAGCTTGTACTTTGCTCTTAAGAACCAGGGAAAGAATAATTTTAAGCTTTATGAAGGTTGATCTGGATAGGATCTCTAGAAATGGTGGGAAATTTTTTGATCTCCTTAAGGGAGGTGTTGAGAATTATGCTGCCCTGGAAGATCATGGAGCTGGCGAATAGAACGTGGGGGTCTCTGACTTTCTCACACCACTGTGCTCAGGATCCTCTCTCCTTTCATTAGAACGTGGTTAAATATATGTCCTGAGCCTCATCCAGTTGCGACACTCACTTCCTTACCATTCATTGCAGCTGGGTCTTGCATTTTGTCTTTCTTAGAAGTATTTGATTTTCACAATATTTTCCATTTTTATCTATTATGATCTATCTCTTCCTGTCAGAGCCGGAAACATGATACCAGGATTAGGCAACTCTCTACTCTCTTTCTCTTGGGTAAAGTCTGAAACAAAATAACCCTAACCCATCTGTTATCTCTGCAAAATTTTCTTTCTTTCTTTACTGCCACTTTCTACTTTATGGGAAAAAGATCCATTCATTTTGAAGCACATATATTTATCAAAAATTTTATTTGCACCGCATTCTTCTTGGTGTTTATGGCGTGATAGACAACACTCAGATAAGAAGGTGCTTTTGGCTTCATTTTCTGGCTAGTTAGTGTGCTACCCTTTAATTTTTCTTTGCAGGGGGCACAGTTATTGGCTTTTTATCTAAAATTCTGCTTATTCCTGTAACACTAATTCTCTGCTTATAGACATAAGATAAAACAAATGGTAATGAATTTAGATTTTATTTTAGGAGCAGGAAGAACAGAATGAATTTTCTAAAGTGTGGGAAATCAAACCCAAGGAGGTATCTACCGAAGCCACAGGCGGCACCAGCCTCCTACCCACTTCAGAAAGGAAAAAGGTCGGCTCTGCACACTTCCTTTTCATAAGGCAGCAGATGAAGTATTTATTTAGGACAGTGCAGCTTTTGTCACGTCCTGATGCTAATGTGGTGACTAAGATGGAGAACTCGGTCCTCATCACATGTCATTTAAATCATCCAGCAGTCCAACTTCCTCAAAAAGCTCGTAAATGCTCTTTATTTTAGAAATTAAGACAATTGCAAAGGGGCCCAGTGTGAATATCAAAAACAAATCAGTGACATTCTCCTCGGCCCACTAGTGCCTCTAATTTTGTGTAGGACTCTGTGACATGTCGGGAGGTTTCTGAACTGTGGTTATGAGAAGCTGCTTGATTGGAGGGTCACTAAGTGAAATACAAATCTCATTGTCCTTTACCATTTTCAGTGCTGCCCATTTGGTGACACAAATTAGAAAACAAGGTTCTTTTGCCTAGCTATGAAATCTCTAGAAGTTTCTAGAAGAGAATTATCTTAGGGAAAGGATAAAAATAAATCCCTTCCAACGTTTCATTTCTTTCAGTTAAATTATTTTTAACTTGGACTTTTACTAAAGTAAATATGCTGTGTTAATTTTCCATTCTATACTATTCTTTAAAGGCTTTATTAATACCTAAAGCAAAAGGCAAAAACACTGCCTTAATTTGCATGTATAAGAAACTTAAATGTATAGACCTGAATATTGTATACTCTTAACATTTCAGCTCTTCTTATTTTGAAATCTGCTCATAGAAAAATAATATAATAGTTTTGCCATTTTTACCAAAAACATTTTTTACCAAAAATGATAAAATATCTACTGATTCTTATGTTAAGGCAAAGAATAGAAAAATACTTTAAAATACAACCAACTGTTTTTATTTTATTATGAATTCAAAATTTCAGGTTTTTCTTTTGTGTGTGTGTAATTCCAGGTGCTAACATTGTAAAGCAGCATAATTCAGGGAAGACTCTTGGCAAATAAAATTTACCATGAATTTTGGTATCTGTAAATTTCTTGAAAAACAGGTCATTGTATGATGTTTATAAAAAATTAAGTGTCAAGAACTATTGGAGTGGTCATTTTCCTGAGCCAGAGGGGCAGGGCGGGTAACTCTGCGAACCCAGATGCTAGACAGACATTGTTTAAGAAGTAAAAAGTTCGTTTTAACCACCTGCACATCTTTAGAAGCTGTGAAATGCCAAAATTTGTAAAAACTGGCTTCTCATCCTGATTTCTAGGAAATGTTTTTGTTCTCATCAGAATAAAGCTTAGTGATCTCAGCTCGTGTCTCTTCCCCTTTCTTCTCCACCTGTCTTTTCCCTCTGAAGTCCCCGGGTGCTGCAGCTACACAGCTCTTCTGGTATCTTCAGGTGACTTTTGCAGCATTTCTCACTAACCCTCCAGATGGGCCTTTAAGGTTCCAATTAGAAGTGTCAGACTCACCAAGGCTCAGACTCACCTTACCTTCTCTGCTGGCAAAGGGCAACCAACTCATGGTGCTGTGGTGACAGCTTATTATTAGCTTATCTCACTAAAGAATGGCCTCCAGGGTCACTGTTCTCCTTGGGAAAGTTAAATTCTTCATTTATCTCTAGGATAGTCAGCTGTACAGTATCTGGTATGCAGCTCAGGGAGAGGAAGAATAGGGAAGGACTAAAAAGATTTCTGGGATTGGCAATAGGAAGCATATTTCTGGTTAATTTACTATGTGTCTCAGTCACTTTCTTGGTTGCTTCAGCAAAATACCTGACACAATTTAAAAGAGGAGCAGTGTATTTTGGTTCACAGTTAAGAGAAGTTTAGCCCCCACTCAGCTGCCTGGCAAAGAGGCATGATGGAGGAGAGCCGCTCAAGGCATGAGGGACAGGAAGCAGGGCAGCGGGTGCTGGGAAGGCAAACAAACCATCCAGGCTACACCCACAAAGTTCTGAACAGACTTTCCCCTTTCATAGCAAGCTAGCTGTGTTGCCCTCATAACCCTATTACCACCCAGAAACCTCACCTATGATCACTTGCAGATTTGGGGGAACACCTAGATAGAAACCATACCACTATGGTAGACCGTTTCTCAGTTCTGTTTATATAGGTTGTTGAGGGAACCATAGGAAATAAAATGAAAATGTTTATGTCAGGAAATTCAGCTGTTAGTAATTTTCTTACTGATAATTCTGTTTTGGGAGAGAAGAGAGAGGAAATGGAAGAGAGAGTGGGGAAGTAGGAAAGTCAGAGAAAGAGGCTGAGAGAAGGAATCTTTAATCCTAATTTCAGTTCCAGAGAATAAATTGCTTCCATACATTTTCAAATACATTTAAAATGTCTACATGTAATTTTAATTCACAGGTTTAAGATGTGTAAAGATAGGGTCTCACCCTGGAGCCTGCAGATGTGCTCAAGTTCTGGGGAGGGAAAGGGAGATGGGTGTCAGTGTGAAGGCAGTGGACTAACAGAACTCACAGCAGACCATAAGAGCCCCTTACCTATTGGGATATACAAATATGGGAGCTGTTGATTGTGCATGAATTTGCTGAGGGGAACTCATACTGTGTGAGAATTATCTTCTTGTGGCCATGATGATAGTTAATATTTACTGAGCATCTAATACTTCTGGAATATTAAGCACTTGATATGAATGGACTTATTTAAGTCTTCCAGTATCCCTATGGTAAGAACTGGGATTTTACTGAAAGATGAGGAAATGGAAACATAAAGAAATTCATTAACTTACCTATGGGTAGTGTGCTCATGAGGCCTGAGGCAGACAATGGAGCTGAGTTTTGTTCACCCAACTCTGCAGCCATGGACTCTGATTTTTTATTGCAATATTGTTATCTTAAGGAAGCTAAGACTTTCGTTGGATTTGGCAACAGATTTTCTTTTTCTCTTGCATCATGTCATAGAGCAAGTAATTTTCTGAGGGCCTCACATAGCCATGTCACAATATCTCTGCCATTTAAAGCTAACAAGATCACACAAAAGGAATAATGGGGAAACTGTGGGCCATGTTAGAGACAGAAAGACTTCATTCCAACATGAAGGAGAATTTTGTGTCACTGCGGATAGATCCAGTCTCGTGACACTTTGAAATTGTAGGTCCGGATCTTTTCTTCCTGCTTTCCTCATCCCCCATGTCTTACATCACCCAAAGAAGAAGGCTTTCAACCTTCCCTCCGCGTCTTCCTCCTTCTTTTTCTTCTATTTCTATTTTGTAGATGATTGGATCCAAGGCCTTTGCATTGAACTACATCGTTGTGCCTGTTTTATTTTGAGTTAAAGTCCCACTAAGTTGCTAAATTTCCCAGGCTGGTCTTAAACTTGTAGAACTCCTGCCTTGACCTTCTGGAGTACTAGGATTATAGATATGCACCATTATGCCTGGATGAGGCAGTCTTAAAATCTCTGCACTGGGCCAGGGATTTAGCGTGGTGGTACTGCACCTGTCTTGCAGGCACAAGGGCCTGAGTTCAATCCCTAATACTACAAAAAAAAAAAAAAAAAAAAAAGGAATCTGCATTTAATTGTGAAACACCACCTTTATTTCATGTTCATTTCCAGTCTCAGGATCGGGAGGACTGAGAAGGCAACTGGGCAGCTCACTGGATCTGAAATCTCCACCTGGTGAGCTCTTAGTTTCTCTCTTCTCTGAGCCTGACAGGAAGTTCTACTAAGATCTCACATCAGGGCACCTCTTTGTAGTGCAGCCAACATCTTTATCCATCACTGCGTGGTTAACAGAGGGACAGCAGTGTTCTCAGCCATGTTCAGGGAATCACTGACACTTGGTCAGAAGGGAAATGGTCCAAATGCAGGATCTGTCCCAGACCCGACACAGCAGGGAAGAGGTGGAAAGGATGCAGTAGGAAATTACACACCTCAGGGTCTGTGCACAGTTTGCAAATGTTCTCTCTTTTTTTTTTTTTAGGTTTTTGGAGACAGGGTCTCGCTTTGTGGTTCAGGCTGGCTCTCAGCTCAGCCTCAAACTCATATCACAATCCTCCTGCCTCTGCCTCCCGAGTGCTGGGATTACAGGCATGAGCCACCATGCCCGGCACTGTGGTATGTGGTACTGGTTGCTGCTGGGCGTGAGTCTCCACACCCAGTATTGTTATGTGGTTACCGGGGAATGGAACCCGGGTCCTTGCGCTTGCGAGACAGGCGCCAGAACCACTGAGCTAACTCCCCGGCCCTGCAAATGTTCTCTTAATTTTGTTTGTTTGTAGAGTTTGGTTTCTTGGATGAGGATAATTAAACTGTATTCTGACCAGGTCCTGCTGTGATGGGACAGTACCAGATCCATGTGTAGAAAGAGCTACTTTCTCCTGCTGGGTTTTCCAAACGATACACAGATTAGGGGGATGAAGTGAGAATCAAAACATAGGAGTTTCTCACTTATTTTCTGCATTTGCTGCACAAACATGTTGGAGATGAGGCCTTTGCGGGCTTGTATTTCTCTGTTCTGAGACATGCTCTTCACCCCTTTTGTCTGAACTGTGGACAGTTTTTCAAACTTTTAAAAATAGTCTTTCATACAGATCAGAGATTTCCAAAATTTAAAGAAATCATAGAGCTTTCAAAATATGAAATAGCTATAATTCCTTGAAGAGCATAAGGGCAGTTTTAGATGGTGCAATATAGTGGCATAAATGTGGTCACCGAACTAGGAACAAAGAATAGTTGAAATACGAATGAATAGAAGATAGTGGTGGTATCAAGGGGAGGAAGTTGGGGAACTGTCACCAGGACCCAAGTTAAATATGAATCCTATTCTTCAGTGCAAGTTTTTTGTAAGCCCCGGCAAAGAAGCTTAGTAGAAACAGCAATGTTTAAGGGATAACAGGGCCTACAGCACTCATCATAGGAGTTGTGTGTGTAGTCGTCTTTGTGTCTATGAATTTACCATGGGAAGAGGAAGGTCAGGGTCTATAATTCCTTGAAAATTCCCAAGAATTACTTGAAAATCCCTGGTTCATGACTAAGAAATGTTTATATTCTTTGTAGAATACACAGTTGATTTTGCTGGCATTCCCTTGGGAACAAAATAGTTTACATCAACTACTTTTAATTTTTTCGAAAAACCAAACCAAACAGAGTAGGTCAAAACCAAGCCAGTGTTTGAAGGTAAAGGACTGTGGATGCAAGTGAAATGTTCAGTTGTTACAGCTTTCAGTAACCTCAGCTGGGTCCGGCCGTCTCTCCCTCAGATGTGTAGAAAGTAGGTTAAATTCATGAAACTAAGGAGTTCCATGACCCTGTCTGCCTTTGGCTGTGCTCTTGGTCCTGGCCTGGGCTTCCATCCACAGGACAGCCTCATCCTCTTGCTGATGGCCTGTATGATACAGCAGAATGAGGAGGCAAGAGTGCAGGACTGGAGTCTCATAACCGGAGAATACTGAAAGTGAGATGTCGGCTGATGAGGCGTGTCCACTAGAGAGCGGTGCCAGACACTAGCAGGCCAGAGGTCAGAGGGGCTCCTCCTCTGAGGGGACATCTGAACAGATATTTGTGTTCATTGAAAACCCTAGTCTTGAGAATTGGCAAAAATCGTGTCCCCCGTGTCCCTCAGAGAGCCATTGCAACAGCCTGGTGGGGAGGGAAGTGGTCCAGAGAGAATCTGACAGAGTTGGGAAACGTGGAAGCAAAAGAAGATGCTTCTAGTGGGTCCTTGTCCTCACAAATGCTTTTGATCTTCTACACATTTACTATCTCTAATGTGTATATGTCTAGGGATTTATCCACATTCTTAAGTCAACTGGACTTCAGATATGTAGAAAGGTATATGTACCTTAACGTTTCTTTCATCACTAAAAAGCTTCCTTGTGACTATTACAGGGGCAATAAAAAGATGTCAGCCACACCTGCCACCCCCATGCACTCTTCCACTGATGCCAACACTGCCACTCTATCATGGAAGCTTCCTTCTCTGGTGTCCTAGTTACTTTTTTGTTGCTGATTCAAAATATCTGACACCCAAGGTTAAAAAGGAAAGGCTTATTTAGCTCACAGTTTGTAGAGGTTTCAATTCATAGTTGACTGGCTTCAAGGGAGGAAGGCACATGGCAGAGGGGCATCATAGAGGAGAAACAGTTCGTGGTGAGCAGAAGGTAGAAAAAGCAACAAGGGGCCTTACGAACATCTTTCTACTCTTTGATTTTTTTCAGACTTCTTAGGGTGAGTAACACTCACCCTCTAACTCCTAGTGCTCTTGAGCCTAGCATTGTATCATGAAGCAATCGTATACTGTAGATCCAACCACCTCTGAAAAATCCCACACATGACTGCAGGAGTCTCTGGGGGGACATCCAGACATAATCCATAACACCTGAGTATCCTTCTTGACAGTGTATTGAAGATAGAACTCCCAGCAGAAGGAAAAGAACTGGTTGGCTACTATGATGCCCTGTTCTGGGCTCTCTGCTGGTAGTTTTACAGCTGAAATCTGTCATGAAGATAAGAAAGCTGAAATGTACCTTTCAAATCAGAAAGGAGTGTGAATGGAATGGTTTTGACACAGTCTGAGGAGTGACAGTTTTCAAAGGAATACCGGGAAATAAGCACTCAGTGCACGTAAGTCGTCATGGAAACACAGACGACTTTCTGGTAGTATTGACGTCATAATCAGACAACAACTTGAGGATGCATATTTGCATACATACAGACACTTCATGTGAATAATAATTTTAGGCTGAGAATTATAGATCTTTTTCTTCTGGTGAGGAAACACCTCAAGTAAAATAGCAGTGTGAAGAAACTGTGAGAAAAGGAAGATAGCAGTGGAAGGTGGAAAGAGAGCTTTTGCTGCATGGAGGAGCCTCAATAAAGCTAAGCTTGCCCACCACAGGCTTGGAAGGAGGAATAGGATGAAATTCCTTAACATACAAATAATATCCATCTCATTTGACCAACGGTTCCCCTTCTAGGAATCTTCACAGAAGAGATAAAGTCATCATATTAGAGCAATCCATGCATACTTATGTTAATAGCAGCATAATTCATACTTGCTAAATCTTGGAAGCTGCCTATATGCCCATCAATAGATGAAAGGATAAAGAAAAGGTGATATTTACACACAGTGGAAAACTACAAAGAAAGGGTAGACTGAAATCATGTATAGAAAAATGTGTGCACCTGAGTGGTGTAAGATAGAACGGAGGGGCAGTACCATAGGAAGTGAGAAATAAATTTTTTTCAGATGACTAGTGAGAAGGTATTTGTCCTCCCATTTCCCCCTACCTTCCTGTGTTTACCTGGATGTAGTTGCCCAGTGTAGGGCCACTTACATTTAGGGGGAATGTGTCCCCTTCCTCTGGTGATGTGATCACTTGTAGAGCTTGCCTTCCTGTTGCCAAGGCTCTACTGTCGCACCATTTACTAAGCATGCACCACGGACCCTTCCTTGCTTGGCTGGGGTGCTGTGACCACACAAGCTGTACCAGGGCTTATGTCAAAGAAGAGCTCACAGAATTCATCACAGCTGTGAGAGTTTGCACAGATCTACACTATCACCTTAGACAAAGAATTTAGGCCTGGTGAAAAAAAACATACTCCTTAATTCAGAAACATCATTGATTTTGTGTGGTTCATTGATGTTACTTAACAGAATGTAGTACTTTTATGTGTAGTTTTAATTCCCTGTGCTTTCAATGACCTGCCATGAACAGGGATGTTAAATGGAAAATTCCAGAAATAAAACAATGTACATGATACCTTGGTTCAGGAATTTAATTTGCTTCACAGTTCTGGGGAAGATGGCTGGGTTCATGTTTGTCATCTGGTGAAGAATTCTCAAACAGATACAAAATTTTGCTGAACACTTCTGTTTGTGAACTAAATTGTTGGCAAACAGAACATTCATAAACTGAGATATTACAGTATGAGTTTTACAGTGTGTACTATGCCGAGTAACATGTTGAAAGATCATGCCACCCTGCTGTGTCTCTCCTGAGATATGAATCACCCTTTGTTCACTGTAACTATACTTTGTGTTACCTGCCCGTTAGTCATTTAATAGTCAGCTGAGTTATCAGTAAACACTGCTCTGTTCAGATCATAGTGCTTGTGTTCAAGTATCCTTTATCACAACTCCAAGCATCCTGGAAATTTAATTAGATTGTACGATCATAATTGCTCTATTTACCCAGTTTAAGTAAATGCAAAGGAATTGGAGTTATCCCTTCTATACTGTCAGATGATAGTTCCTTGAAATTGGAGCTCGACAGCAAGAGAAATTCCATGATCTTAACAAACACATGGAAAATGAACAACACTCTGCTGAACCACCAATAAGTCACAGAAGAAATTCAACAGTTTCTACATTTAAGTGATAATCCCAATACAGCCTTCAGAATTTTATGGGACACAGTGAAAGCAGTTCTATGAGGGAAATTCATAGCAGTGAATGCCCACACCAGGAAAACAGAGCAAGCTCAAATAAATGACCTAATGCTGAACTTCAAGCACTTAGAAAACAAGGAGCAGCACAAGCCTAAAGCTCTTACTAGATAGGAAATTATAAGGATCAGAGCAGAAATTAATGCAATGGAGTCTAAAAGAATGACACAAAAAACCCACAAATTGAAGAACTGGTTCTTTGAGAGGATAAACAAAATTGATAAACGCTTAGCCAACCTTATGAAACAAAGAAAAGAAAAGGTACAAATCCACACAATCAGGAATGAAAAGGAAGAAATCACCACAAATCCAACAGAAGGGCAGAGGATAATAAACACCTACTTTGAAAATCTATACTCCAAAAAGTTGGAAAAATCAGAAGAAATGAATAGATTCTTAGACACATAGGAACTTCCAAAGTTGAATGAAGGAGATATAAAAATGTTAAATACCCCAATATCAATCTGTAAAATTGAAAATGTAATAAAAAACCTACCAACAAAGAAAAGTCCTGGTCCTGATGGCTTTATGGCTGAATTCTATAAAACTTTTATAGAAGAGTTAATGCCACTACTACTCAAACTCTTTAATGAAATAAAAAGGGAAGCAGGTTCTCTCAAATTCATTCCTGGAAGCAACCGTCACACTGATTCAAAAAGGAGAGAAAGACAATCTAAAAAGAGAATTACAGGCCAGTCTCCCTAATGAACATTGATGCAAAAATCCTCAATAAGATATTGGCAAACAGAATACAAAGAATCATCAAGAAAATCATACACCCTGAATGTGGATTCATCCCAGGATGCAAAGATGGTTCAGCATATGTAAATCAACTGATATAATACACTACATCAACTGACTCAAGGACAAAAACACTAGGGTCATCTCAATAGATGCAGAAAAAGCATCTGACAAAATCCAACACCCATTCATGATCATTCATGATCAGAAAATCAAAACAGATGGAAGCTGTTTATGAGAAATAAGCAGTCAGCATCACATTTAATGGTCAAAAACTGAAACCTTTCACATTAACATCAGGAATAAAACATGAATGTCCACTATCACCACTTCTGTCCATACAGTGCTGGAAACAGTCACAACACTTAGACCAGAGGAAAAAAAAAAAACAGGAACTAAAGATAGATAAGGAAGAAGTTAAATTGTCATTATTTGCTGATGACAAAATAGTCTATATAGAAGAGCCTAAAAGCTCAACCAGAGGACTGCTAGACTTAATTGCCAGATTCAGTAGCATAGCTGGATACAAGGTCAGTGGTCAGAAATTAGTAGCCTTTGTATACACAAACACCAGACTCACTAAGAGAGAAATTAGAGTCAAGCCCTTTCAAAATAGTATCCAAAAAATGAAATATTTAGGAACTAATCTAACAAAGGAGGTGAAAGACCTCTACTCTGAAAACTTCAGCACTCTGAAAAAGGAGATTGAAGAGGCTATCAGAAAAATGGAAGGGCATCCTTTATTTCTGAGTAGAAAGAGGCAATATCATCAAAATGGCTATACTCCCAAAATACTATATAAAATCAATGCAATTCTAATTGAAATCCCAACAGCATATTTCACAGATCTAGAGAAAACAATCCAAAAATTCATCTGGACCACAAGAGACCTAGAGTAGCAAAAGCATTTCTCTAGGCAACAAGATCATGGTAAGGGGAGGGTCACAATCCCCAGCTTGAAAGTTTATTACAAAGCCACTGTGATAAATACAGCATGGTACTGGCAAGTAACAACAGACTAACAGATCAGTGGAACGGACTAGAAGATTCAGAAACAGCCCCAGATATGCCAAGTCACTTCATCTTTGTCAAAGGAGCCAAATATCCTCAATGGAGGAAAATTAGCCTCTTTAACAAATGGTGCTGGAAAAATTGAGTTTCAGCCTGCCCAAGAGTAAAGCTAAATCTATGTCTTTCACCATGTACTAAACTAAAATCGAAGTGGATTAGAGGCCTAAATATTTAAACCAAAACTCTAAACCTGCTGCAGAACAGGTTAGGTATGACTCTTGGAGACATTGGCCTAGGTTTACACTTTATGGACAAAACCTCAGCAGCATAGGAACTAGCAGAAGGGATCAGTTACTAGGATCTCATATTATTAAAATGCTTCTGTTCAGCAAGAGAAACCACCAGTGAGATAATCGCAATTTGGGAAAAAATTTTACCAGCTTTTTCTCAGACAAAGGATTACTATCACCAGCAGAGCACAAGGATAACTGACAATATGCAAAAAAAATTTTACCACCTGTTTCTCAAAAGGGCTACTATCTAGAGTATGTAAAAAGCTTAAAAAAAAAAAAAA
>PVIR01024215.1:0-25696 GCA_004026965.1 Petromus typicus | reverse complement strand
GGGGGTCGAACCCAGAAACTTGGGCTTGCAAGGCAAACACTGTAACCACTAAGCTAAATCCCCAGCCCATGTTTGATATACTTTATAATGAGCACAAGGATCTGCATCTGAGCCCAGACAGACATCTGTATATTTAACTTTATTACAATTCAATAGAAATTGGAACACATTATTAAATTGTAAGATTATTAGATTTTTGGCTGTGAATATACAAAGGGTATTATATACACTGGATGTTTAATTTCTTTAAAGTTTTATAATAAAACATTTCCATGAATCCCCTCAGAATACTCCCTCTCGTTTCACGCATACTCGTCCTATCATCATCTCTTTCAGAAGAAGTGCTAGAAATTCTTTCTGAGCGTCATTAGTTGTGATGTCAGAGCTGCCTCAGTGTCCTGAATTGACTCAAAATGTTTATGTTTCATGCTCATTTTGACTTTGAGGAAAAGCCAGAAGCATAATGGTGAATAAGGTGGGTGAGAACACGCCATGATGTTTTTATGAGCCCCCTTTCCTGTAATGCAGCAGCAGCATTCATTGTATTTTTAGTGTCTTTTAACATTTATTGCTTTTTTTCTTGGATCCTGGACTTTTCCTGGCACTTTAAGTGGGTTATTTTATAGAAGCCTCACAAAAACCTCGTGCCTGGGTACCATAATTACCCTCATTTACCAGTGAGACAATCTACTCCTTTCCCAGAGGTTTGTGTTGAGTGGTAGTGGAATCAAACATAGACTGACTTTGATATCTATCTTGGCTTTGTTTGATAAATTATAACTTCAATTAAGGCAACAAAAGGGTAGTCTATTGAAGAGATTATTTAAATTCAGTATGAAGGGGCCGGGGATTTAGCTCAGTGGTTCCAGTGCCTCTCTTGCAAGCGCAAGGACCCAGGTTCAAATGCCGGATTAACCACATACCATACTGGGTGTGGAGACTCACGCCCAGCAGCAATCAGTACCACATACCACAGTGCCGGGGCGTGGTGGCTCACGCCTGTAATCCCAACACTCAGGAGGCAGAGGCAGGAAGATTGCTGTGATGTGAATTTGAGGCTGAGCTCAGCGCCAGTCTGAACCACAAAGTGAGACCCTGTCTCAAAAAAAAAAAAAATTCAATACGAAGTCTCTTTAGTCCCTTTAACACAACATTTATAGAATTTTGGGTACAGATCAAGATTTGCAATAATAATAACAATAATAATAACAATAATTTAAAAATTATTTTAAAATAATGCTCACAAGATTAAACATTCACTGTGATGAACTAAATATGGACAGCAGGTAATAAAATTTCAACTTATCTACACAGTGCTATATTTTAGTGGCATAAATATAGGAATGTGTATATCTTTTTTAAACATTAAAAACAATAGCAAGTCCTTGCAAATGAATGCCAACACTCACAGTTATTGAGAATTTATCTCATTACTCTACCGTAATATACAGTATAAACAATATTAATATATTCTATGAACCTACCACCCCTCCTTATTTACAAAGACTCTATTACTATTTTTCCCTATTTTTCTGATATTTTGTTTTCCTTTCCCTTTCCTTTCCCCCATCACCGCTCCCCTTCTCCATTGAACATTTTATTCCTAGTTCACAACACCTATTAATATTATCATTCTCATGCTCGCAGTGTCTCAGACTAGAAAGGTTAATTAGTATTTTACACATATATGTCCTATTTATTTCTGTTAAAAGTATGGCCTCACTATGCATCCATTTAGCTAAAAATGTCTCAAGTTTATCATTCTTTATGGCTAAGTAGTACTCCATTTTATGTATTTATTTTTTAAAAACTCACATCTTTATCCAGTCACCTGTTGATGCCATTTGGATTGTTTCAGTGATTTAGCTATAATAAACTATGCTGCTATGAACAAGGGTATGCACATATCGCTGTGGTGTGATACTGTTAATTATTTTGGAAAGATACTCAGCAGAGAAATAGGGCCAAATGGAGCATCTAATCCTAATTTTTAGGGAAACTCCATACTGATTTCCACATTGCTTGCACCAGTTTATATTCCACCAAAAGTGGAAAAGGGTTCCTTTTTCCCCACAACCTTACCAGCATTGGTTATTAGTAGCTTTCTTCATAGCTGCCATCCTCTCTGGAGTGAGGTGAAATCTCAGCATTGTTTTCATATGCATCTTTTGAATGACCAATGATGTTGAACTTTTTCATATGTTTATTTGCTAATTATTCTTCATCTGAAAAATGACTTCATTTTAGGTGCCCTTTTTTTTGAAAGCGAGAGTCTCCCTTTGTAGTTCAGGCTGGCCCTGAACTCACTTTGTAGTCAGAGCTAGCCTTGAACTGTAGGCAATCCTCCGGTCTCTGCCTCCTGAATGCTAGGATTACAGGGGTGAGCTACCAAGCCCAGCAGTGTAATATGTGGTTATCAGTGTTGAGCTTTACAAGCATGAGTCACCATGCCTGACATTGTGGTACGTGGTTACCAGGGATCAAATTTAGGACCTTGTACTTACTAAGCAAGTGCCAGACCCACTGAGCTAAATCTCCAGCCCCTTAGATGCCCATTTTTTGTGTCGGGTCCTTACATTTGAGAGGGAAATTCTTTGTATAGTCTAGATAGTAGGCCTTTGTCTGATGAACAGCTGGTAAAAATTTTGTCCTACGTGGTAGGTTGTCTCATTGCTCTGTTGATGGTTTTCTTGATTTGCAGAAGATTTTTTTTTTAAGTTTTTTTGAGACAAGGTCTTGCTTTATAGTTCAGGCTGATACTGAACTCGGCCTTGAACGCAGTAATCCTCCTGCCTCTGCCTCCCAAGTACTGGGATTACAGGCGTGAGCCACCACGCCTGGCATTGTGGTATGTGGTACTAATTGCTGGTGGGCGTGAGTCACTATACCCAGCTTCATCATCAAATCTGTTTCTTTGCCAGTACCATGCTGTTTAATCATAGTAGCTTTGTAGTATAGTTTGAAGTTGGAGATTGTGATACCTCCTGCCTTGTCTTTGTTGCCTAGAATTGCTTTTCCTATTCTGGATCTCTTCTGCTTCCAGATATCCACTGTCACAAAAAGACAGGTCAGCTAGACAAATAATTCACAATAAAATACTAGAGCTGAACCAAATTTTTGAAAAAATGGACTTAATTGATATCTACAGAGTGTTCTACCCTATAAAATCAGGATACATATTCTACTTAGCTGCACACAGGTCATTCTCCAAAATAAATAATATGCTAGCTAGCAGAACATGCTTAAGTAAATGCAAAGGAACTGAGATTATCCTCTGCATTATCATACCATAGTGCCTTGATATTGGAGATCAACAGCAAAAGAAATTCCTAAGACTTCAAAAACACATGGAAATTGAGTAGCACTCTCCTGAACAACCAATGGTCACAGACAGAGTTAAAGACGAAATCAGACAGTTTTTACAACTAAATGAGAACACAAATACAACATGCTAGAATTTATGGGACACAATGAAAGTAGTCCTACAAGGGAAATTCATAGCATTGAATGCACATATAGGAAAATAGAGTGAGCTCAAATAAATAACCTAATGCTGAACCTCAGGCTCCTAGAAAAAGAAGTATAAGACAAACTCAAAGTTTATAGAAGGGAAACATAAAGATCAGAAAAGAAATCAATACCATGAAGACCAAGAGAATGATACAAAAATCACAGAATCAAAGAGCTGGTTCTTTAAAAGAATAAACAAAATTGACAAACCCTTAGCCAACCTAATGGGGGGGTGGGGAGAAAAGGCTCAAATCCATGTAATTAAGAATGAAAAGGGTGCAATTACAACAGGTGCAACAGAAATTCAGAGGATCATCAACACCTGCTTTGAGAACCTGTCCCATAAGATGGAAAACACAGAAGGAACGGACAGATTCCTGGACACATATGAACTACCAAAGTTGAATGGAGAAGATATAAATGTTCTAAACACCCAGCCAATGAAATTGAAAGCATAATTTAAAACTTATCAAAAAAGAAAAGCCCAAAAGTGATGGTTTCACTGCTGAATTCCACAAGAAATTCAGGGAAGAGCTAATGCCACCACTTCTCAAACTAATGAAATTGGAAGGAAAAGCAATGTTCCCAAATTCATTTGGGGAAGCAAGCATTATCTTGGTTCTGAAAGCAGGGAAAGACCCAATTATATAAGATAATCACAGGCCAAGTTCCCTAATGAACACAGACACAAAAATCCTCCATATGATACTGGCAAACATCAAGAAGATCATACACCCTAACCAAACTGGATTCATTCCAAGGATGCAAGATTGGTTCAGCATCCTTAAATCAATAGTGTAATACACTATACTAACAGACTCAAGGATAAAATCCATATAATCACCTCAATAGATGAAGAAAACCCATAAAATCCCTTGATAAAATCCCTATAGAAAATTGGATAGATGGTCTTTAATGAACCTGAGAAGAACTATTTACAAAAAACCAACAACCATCATTATACTAAAAGGTCAAAAACTGGAATCTTTTGCACTGAGATCAGGAACAAGACAAGAATGTCCTCTAGCACCACTCCTGTTCAATATAGTGCTGAAACATAAGCCATAGCAATCAGACATAAATAAAAGCAATAAAGATAGGAAAAGTTAAACTGTCATTATTTGCTGATGACATAATACTCTATATAGAAGACCCCCAAAAGTCCACCAAAAAGACTTTAACCAGATTTAGTAGAGTAGCTGGATACAAAGTCAACACCCAAATATCAAGAGTTTTTTTGTGTATGAAAAACAGACTCACTGAGAAAGAAATGAGGGAACAATTCCTTTTATAACAGCATCAAAAAAAAAAAAAAAAAGAAAGAAAAAGAAAATACCTAGGAATCAGTCTAATGAAAGAAGTAAAAGATCTCTGTTCTGAAAACTGCAGCATTCTAAGAAAGAGATCGAAGAGGGTATCAGAAAGTGGGTAGAAAGAATCAGTATAGTGAAAATGGTCTTACTTCCAAAATTCCTGTATAGATTTGATGTAATCCCGATTGAAATTCATCAGCATATTTCGTAGAACTAGAGAAAATAGAACCAGGAAAATGTATGTCTTTTAATTTAACAGATGATAGAACCTTCATGAATGCTAAAGTTGAGACATCAAGTAAAGGAGCAGAAGGAAATTTTCCTAGTAACAGTGATTTTTTACTGAGAATAACACAACTGTATATAAAATGAGGCTCAAATCATAACATTAATTACTTATGTATCCTGTGGCCCAAAAAATATACACATAATGTTACATTTTTTTTTCTGAAGAGTCTAACTTTGTCTAACTAACTTCTTAAAGAATCTAAGTATTATCACTCCCAAAAAAGCTGAGGAGGCTGGGTGTGCAGCTCAGTGGTAAAACCAGCCTATCATGCACAGGCCCTGGGTTTGATCCCCAGCACTGGACACACACACACTCACACACATACACAGAAAAGCTAAGAATGACAACCATAAAATTTTCAACAAGGAAAAAAATCACATATTCTTTATTTTTATTTATTTTTGAAGCAATGTCTTATTCCCTAGGCTTGTCTGGAACTCCTGGTTCAAGTGATCCAACTGAACCTCCAGAGTAGCAGACAACTGTAAGCATGCATCACTATGACAACTGACTAATACAGTTGTACTGGTATATGTTTGTGAAGGGTAATAATAATATACTTTTCATATCATTTTCAATCACCATACCACCACTATCTACTCTTCCATTGAATATGATCTTAATGTTTTACTTCCATTTACATTTCTTTCTCAGTATTAATTACTTGATTAAGTGACATGTTTTGCTTTGATAGTTTTTTCTGAGGCAAGGCTTTTTTGGGTCATGAGGTGAAAAACTACCTCACACTAACTTAAACAAAAGGGAAGACTCCTGGGATAGTTAATGGAATCCAAGGACATGGAGTTTATCGCGGGCCCTACTGAGGCTTGCACCAGGGAGCCAGCCGCCAGTTTCCATTACTTCATTCTTTCTCAAGTTTGCTCTACAGGCCTCTCAACAAACCACAGTCATTGCTAATGCATCCACAAGAGCCCGTGAGCTCGCCTGGAGCTCCCTGCTTTACACACCCTCCCACTGACCTGCAGGAATGACTGAAAAGCGTCTCCCAGCCCTGATCCAGGGCTCTCAGGTTGGAGATGCACTAATCCTTCAACCACTTGCAGGAAGGAGGTCCTGTTTCATAAGCCTCCGTGCTGCTGCTGGCTGTGAATGGCGACAACTGGCCCCCGAGGTGCACTGGCAGTGTCTGCCACCTCACCTGTTTGAAGGAGAATCTGCTTGGATTTCAGGAAATTTTCTCCCATTCCGGAGTCCCTGGAATCTGAAAATACTCTTCTTTTCTAGGAGTTGGCAATTACAAAACTACTTAAACAACAGTCTCACTTTTACACCAAAATCTCATCTGTTGATCTGGATCTTTATTACAAACCAAGCTTTGAGGGATTTGAATTATTTTTCCTATTATAGTTTCTTTTTTTCTTTGTTTAGTACAGTGATGCCTCAGCTCATGAACTTAATTTGTTCCATAATTCTGGGGAAATGGCCACGTTTCTGTTCATTTGGGAAAGATGGCTGCAGTTGTGTTCATCACCAGATGCGGGGTCTGTAAATGGGAGCAAAATTTTGCCAAATACTTCTGTTCATGAACTGAATTGTTGGCAAACAGCATCTGTGAACTGATCTATTACTGTGTGTTTTTTTAATTAGCACTTTTGAAGTACATCATAAATACATTCAACATGGGAGTCTTTCTGCAACACCACACACACACACACAGCTAAAAAGATCTTTCCTTGAAAGCTGTCACTATGCATCTATTAATTGACAACACTAGCTATCAGTGAACTGAAGAGGTGGTCAAAAACCCAAATTATTGGAGAATTTTAAGTGGCTTTATTTTCAATTTTAGAATCAGGTAGCACTTTGCTCCATAAAATAGGATGGATATTTTCCAACAGAGTGGGCCAAAAGGGTTGGTTTTTATAGGCAAAGGAAAGGTAAAGGAAACACAAACAAAAGAAGGAAAAGGCAACTGGCTGTTTCAAAGTTGCTTCTCTTTTTAGGTGGAGACAAAAGAGCAAAAAAACAACTGATTCATTAGCATCAGCTTACTGTGTGAGCGATTATCGTGTGTCAATTAACATTGGGCTGTTTGGCAGCTAGGGCTGTAGTTCAGAGGTAGGACTATTTCCATACACAGATGAGGGCCAGAGTTCAATTTCAACACACACACACACACACAATTTTTTTTGGACTATTTAGGAAATTCAGATGTTATTTCTCTAACCTTTATTAGAGACCAGATTGACAGCTTAGTTCCTTCTTGGTCACATAGAACTTAGGTGACAACATTTTACGTTTTTGTCTGGACTGTTGGTGCCTACTGCAGGATTTTAGTTAAGGCAAAAGCTGCATTGAAATAATTATGGTTAGTCTTTCTTTACAAAAACCAGAACATCTGGTAACCTGCAGATAGCATCGGAATATATAAACCATGTAAGTTGCTATAAGGTTTAACTTGCAGAAAAGTAATATGTTTGCCTAAAGAATTTTAGGAACAGGTCCCAGGAGGTCAAGTTTAATTGTAATGTTCCAGTCAGAAAAAAAGGAAAAAGACACACGTGCTACATGACAGGTACTTTACCTATCCCAGGCTCTTCTTACCTGTTACCCCCTGAATCTTCTCTTCCTCTTTGTGTAAGCCCTTCTGAACACCTCAGTTCGCAAGACAGTTTTTTTTTTAGGGGAGAAGAAATCTCCCCCCATGTCCTTGGGTGCAGCCTTTGAACAATCTTGATTTTCTTTTCATTAACTCTCATCTCCCAAGTATTGTCTTTTGAGCAGTGAGAAGGTGGATTTGGGTGGTATAAGTTGAAAAATAAATCTAATTTTTTTCAGGTTTTAGTTTTATAATAAACATGTTACATTTTATACATTAAAAAAACTGGAAAATGAAAAAAGGAACACATTCTCAAGCCCAACACAAAGAGATAACCATTGCTACCATTTTATTAGATTTCCGGGTAATGTTCTATTATCTGTATTTTTCATGTAACTATAGCCTTATTGTAAATACTCAAAGATAGTTTTGCTTTGACCCAACAACAGTAGCATTTTCCAGTCAGAGCAAGCAGTAATTATGAATAAATAATAATGAAATCCTTTCATCTCTTTCCTTGTCTATTCTTCCACCCACTCTTACCCTTATTAGGACTCACAAAAGCAGAACATTAAAACACAAAAATAATGTTAAGTCCGGGCTTATTTGTTTCATCTTGAAGCCTTAGTAGATAGGGACTATTAATAACAAAGCTTACCCTGAGCTGCCTTTAGATTTAAACTGTTTTGTTGTTCCCTTAAAACTTTGTTTGAAGGAAGGGATCTTTGTGTCAAAAACTTTCAATTTTGAGAACAAGGTAAGCTCATGTTCCTACCCTGTCTTCCCATAGGTTCCTCATGATAGTGTAACTGGGGTAGGAGATGAGGTCCAGTCCTACAAGGAAGACCCACTGGATCTAATACCACCCACGTGAGGGAGAAGACTGGAATGTGGCAAAGCTGGCTGGGAAGTAGGTAAGACCTGTTAATTACAAAATCCCAGGACACATCAGTTAGAAGCCAGCCCTGACTACATAGAAAGAACCTGTCTGGGAAAAAAAAATTATATATCTAGAAAACAGAATATCAAAGTGTGCCAACACTAAGAAATAATAATTATTTGAGAAGCTAGAAATGCTAGTTACCCTGATTTGATCATTATACATTGGATATATACATTGAAGTGCCCCATGAATACATGCAGTTATCATGTCAATTTTTAAAAAGTTCATGCTACTTTGCATGTGTGTGTAATGCAGGGTACTGGGGATTGGAACCAGGGATGTGTACGCGTTAGTAAGTGCTTTACAACTGAGCTACATCTTTCCCAGCCATTTCATATTCTATTGAGAGAGGTTGCTAAGTCGTCCAAGCTGATCTTAAACCCACACCCTTCTGCTTCAGCCTCCCAAGGAGCTGAGATTATAGGCCTGAGCCACTACACCCAGCCTCATGTGTCAATTTTAAAAGGAAAAAAGTACAAATAAAACTATTCTTTTGAATTTAAGAAAGATAAAGCCTTCATAATTGATTTCTTTTCAGTAAATCATTCCAAAAGTTTGTTTTACTAATTTGCATTACTTTCCATAAGGAATTTGAAGTAGGTGCAAATAAAGAAAGTGTATACATCAGGATTACTGAAGTAGAAATGAACATAGCAACCACTATATGGAAAAGCTGATGTACCAACCAAGAGGGCTCTGGGACTCTCATGTTGTGATCTGGGCTGCAGAACAAGGATACGCAGCAGTTAGTAGAAAAAAAAAAACCCAGTGAACATGGTGGATTCCACTAAATGAGAGCTAATGTATTGTAATTCATAATTAGTATTACATTTCTCTTCTCAAATATCCATATCATTTTATCAAATAAAGTTTCAGCTACATCCTTTCCGTGTGTGTACTAAGGAGTGAACCCAAGTCTTTCGCACTGAACTCCTCCCCAGCCGCCCCCCTGCCTCGCACTTTAAAACAGTGTTTGAGGTAGAGTCTTGCTAAAATGCTGAGTTGCCCAGCGTGAGTGTAGACTTGCACTCTTTGTGCCTCAGCCTCCCAGAATGCTGGGATTGCAGCTCTGCTCCACCACACGGAGCGGAACCCTCCTGCAAAGCCCAGCACCCAGCTCTCTTGGACAGCATCTGAGCCGTTCTTCTAACACCCTTCGAGCTTTGTGCTTCAGAAAGTAAAAAACGATTAAAGCCATCGTATGTGCAAGCCCTATGCATAGCTTTCTCAACTTTATCTAGAAAATTTGGAGCCAATAATGGCCCCAATATACTGGTCTGAAAAGGATCTCTGATTTTTGAAAACCATGACAAACAAGAAGAAAATAAATATTGTTCACATAAAACATGAGACAAGGTTCCAACTTGATAGGTCTCAAAAAACGTTTCCAGCTGTAGTCAGAGGTGGCAGAGTCCAACCAAACCAAACTCTCATCCCTCTCTGGGTTGGAGATTGTTGCCCTCCAGACCCAGTTCTGCATGGAAGCCCCTGTGTGTTCTGAGAGTCTCCCAGAAATGCCCAAATGCGGGAGTCTGGAGTGAGAGCCCCATTTCCTTCAGCAGACAGTGATCAACATTAGTAGCACCATTGTAGATATTAGGGAAATCTAGGGCCAGGGTATAATCACAAGGGGATGCATGCTGAGCATGCAGAAGGTGGCTGCAGGCTCAGTTCTTGGCACTAAAGAGAGAAAAGGAATGGGAGGGGCTAATTCAGTCCTTTGCCAAATCCCCATGATCGCATCCCCTGCTTTTTCTACAGCAATACTGCAAGGCAGTTCCCAGCACCAAAAAAACATTCAGAACAAAGGTGATCCTAACGGTGCAAATTCAGTCCAGAAGAGTGAAATTCATTGTCAAAATAAAAGTGTCTAAACGAGACCCCAAAGATTTCCTCATGGAAATCTCATGGCCATGTGCTGAGGCCAGACCTTCCAGCTCTATGATTATCTAGTTCTCCTTCTCATACCAGAAACTTACACCAATGATTATTACTTAGCAACTGTGCCTTCATGAGAATAGTAAGAATCAGGATGAAGGCACGGATGACAGGTGGAATACACTATATTCTGTCTTATTGACTGATGCAAAGAGAAAGGAAGAATGTGGACATGATCAATTTCCATCATTAATGAAATAGAATATTTTTTACTTTTTCTTAAGAAAGCTGCATTTGATCCCAATCCACCAAATGAATCATTCTTGAATTTTTTTCTCAGGCTCCTAAACTTCCTGTCTTTATTCCCAAGAATTTAAAATCTCCCTTGTGTCTGTTGGAATGTATTTGATGGTAAAAGCATTGACACGAACTAGTTGTATATAATATGCTGTGCTTATGAAAAGTAGAAAAAGTGACAAAACAACTGGACTTGTAAAGTCATTGCACCATTGTTAATTTTCCAGCCCTGTCTCATAACTCCCCTATTAAAAATCTTTAGGGTACCCCAGGGCAGGGGTGCACACTTATAGTCTCAGCTACTAAGGAGGCTAAGGCAGAAAGAACACAACTTCAAAGGCAGCCTGCACATTTTAGTGAAACTGTATCAAAATAAAAATCTAAAGGACTGGGAAGGAGCTCAGGGGAAGAGCATTTGCCTAGCATGTACAAGGCCCTGGGTTCAACCCTCTAACTCCCAAAATCTTCAGACGTAATTATAAATAGATATATGTTTGTAGCTGACTATCTCTGTAGCTCTGGCTGTTCTTGAACTTGCTGCTCCAGGAGGTACTTCTTTTGGTTGCACAAGGATTCAACATGGACCATATATACCATATATATATATGGTAAAAAAAATCTTTGTTGACACACAACAGGCTTGTAACGGACATGTGTGCAAAGAGGATGTGAACATAAGCACAAAAACTGTTTGTAGCTGACCAAGTCCATTTACCTCCTTGCCCAGTTTGCCTATGACTAAAACATGCTGCAAAAGAGAATTTATTCACAGGTTGGCCAAGTGGAAGTCAGAAGAGTCTCAAATCTGCCTCCCACAGAAGAGGGTTTGGGATATTAGTGGATAGAAGCACAGGAAAGGTAATTGGAGATTAGGAAGTAATCTGTGGTCTTCACATGTGCATTCAGACCTTCTATGGTTACCATCATGACCCACAGGTTAGAGGTGCCACCTGTGCCACCAAAACTGGTTACTGAGGGTGCTGCTGTGTGAGCAGACCTCTGACGTGTGGGTCTGGCCCATCTCTGTAGCCCTGGCTGTTCTTGAACTTGCTGCTCCAGGAGATACTTCTTTTGGTTGCACAAGGATTCAACATGGACCTATCCCAGTCGACTGTGCCCTATAGTTCTCTAGGTAATTCTACCCCTCTCCAGCTAACCTAAATTGGGTTCACGAAGAGTCTCTCCTCTACCCATGACCAAACAAAAATCTTGACATTGCACCAGCAAACCCATCTTTTAATTTTTCCTATGAAAATAATTTTTCCAGACTTCTTAGCAAGTCGGTCCATGCACTGTACACATTTATGCAGAATTAGTCTTAATAAAGCCTCTTTCTGGATGGTATATTCTTGCCTATTCACGGTTTCTATCTTAAGTAGAGCCCATGGAGCTTTACACTAAAAACTGGTAACACCAAAAGCCTCCGGTGTCAAATGTGGCCAGTAGCTGAGCGTAATAACACTGAGAGCGCCTAGCAAGAGAAAAAGCAGGCAGTGGTGGAGAGTGATGGAGGATGCTGCAAGCTGCCATCTTTGGTAGCAGGAAGAGTGCTCAAGGCCTGCTGGTAGCCACTGGCTGTCCCAAAGGTGAGGAGGGCAACTGAAATAAAAAAGGTGATGGCCACTAGCACTCAAAGTAGACACTGACAGAGCCATGCATGATCAATTCATGATTTCTGTATGAATTCAGCAAGAACCCTCAGCAGACAGTAACACTTTAACTTTATGGGGACCCTCCTGCCCTTCAGAGGACCCTGAAGAAGAAGGCAGACGATGGCAACAGCCCTCCACAGGTTCAAGAAACAGCCAAGAGGGCCAGGGATTTAGCTCAGTGATTCCAGCGCCTGCCTGGCAAGTGCAAGGTCCTGGGTTTGATTCCCAGTACCTACATACAACAATGCTGGGCATGGAGACTCACAGCCACCAGCAATCAGAACCACATAGCACCATGCTGGGTGTGGTGACTCACACCTGTAATCCCAGCACTCAGAAGGCAGAGGTAGGAGGCTCAAGGCCAGACTGAACTACAAAGTGAGACCTTGTTTCAAAAAAAAAAGCTAAGAATGCACGTTAGCTGCTGACTCAGAGCTGACATCCCTGGCCCCTGTGGGCAGATCCAGTCCCTCCACTGTGCTCCCACTGGCCTGTCAACCTAATGGGACAGGATGAGACTATTAGCCTAGTCATCCTGGTGTTGTGGTAGGCTGCACTGAGGGAGCAGGCTCACAACAATGCCTCCTGCCCTTTCATTTCAGAGTTAAAGCAGAACCAACAGCTGCACAGCTAAAGTCCCTCATCGGTGCCCCTGTACACTTTAGTTATGCTACATGAGAAGGAATTGGACAAAATAAACTGTGAAGAGTGACAGGAGCTCCTGGATGATCAGACAAGGACCTTGGAAGGTGAAGCATTCAGCAGGCTCTGCCTCTGTTCCACTCTCTACGTTGCCTCTCTGCCTCCCTAAGTTTGTTGGTGTAGGTGTCTGAGCAGAGCCTTTCAGGAGGCTGACTTACCTGGAAGGCTGAAGAGCCAGCAGGGGCAAGGCAGACAGACCAGGGGGAGGCAGTGTAGGTTGGAGGTGGGCAGGACTCAGGTGGGTGTGGGGGTGACAGGCTGGTGTAGAACCCCTTGCCTCATTCTTTTCTCCAACTAGAATTCCACAGCACCTTGCACAGCCCTCTGTCCTGCTCTGACCTGTTTTCACAGATCAGTCTGTCCCGTCTTCAAGATAAATTCTTCCAGGTCACAACAGCAGATACCCCATCTTACCTCCCATCCTGTCTAGGTCCTTGTAGATCACCGATCAAATCTTACTCAACCAGGCAATCATTCCACAGCCTAACAGAAGGATGAGGCCACAGAGGGGCTCCCACAGTGATCAAACCTAAATTTACCCTCCTCTCCAACCCTCTGGGCAAGAGTAGATTTCTGTGACCATAAAAGAACATGGCAGTTGGCCATAACATCATCCCACTCTGTGAGCCCTATCGCGCCCTTTAAATTTTTTTTTAAGTTCTTATTTTTAAAAGTTAGGTGTTGAACTAAGGCTGCTCGAATCGGAGCTGTTTGGCAGAATAATGGGTCAGTGTCACATTTATGGAGCCAAAAGGAAACGGTTAAGAGACTTTCCTAGCGCTTCATTCAGCACTTGTATTTCACTCCCGTTTACCACCTAGATTAAAATCCTTTGAAGTCAGGATCTATGTCTGACTGTTTTGTAAACTCCCTACAGTTCCTGTTGGAGTGCTTTCGGGATGAGTGGCAAGAAGCTGGGGAAGAAGAAGGGACAGAATGTGACCTGGGCCCTCTGGGTTTCCTAGAGGGGAAAAAATAACATGAAACTTGGACATGCAATAAAACCTTCAAACGGATGCAACACCGTCTTCGTAAGTATGGGTACTCAGCAGTGTTTCTGTTTTCTCTGTGCAATCTGGGAACCTTGTCCACTCCCATGTGTCCCCCACAGTCACCAGCACAGGCTTGGGGTTGGGTCAGAATCCCAACGGTGTCACACACAAGCTGTGCCACCCTAGGTTAGACTCTTGAGCCTCACTTTCCTGATCCATAAAAGAGGAACATGAGCTTCATAAGGCACTGATAAAGCACTCAGCTTTATCAGCGTGGTGCAGGGCACTTACAGTGTGGACTCTGCATGCTTGCTATTTATTCTGATTATTATTATTGTTCTGTGGATCCTCAGTAAATTTGAAATAAGAGCAGAGATTTTTTTTCTGGAACAGAGTGCTCTCAAGATACTGGTGGGTTTAAGAAATAGGAGAGGTCTTGTGGGAGAAATATGTTCAGAATGTAAGTAAAGGCAAGGCAAAATATGAAACAATCTCAAAACCCCAAACAGGAGTATAGGCCAAACATTTCTTTGGCAAAACAGGGCAGGTAGCTTAGAGGACTGGGCTCTGGCTACGTGTGTGGCAAGAATCAGATGTGTGCTACAGTTTGGGTCTAAAATGTCCCCTCAGATCTCCTGTAGGTGGAAGGTGATTGGATTATGGGGGGCGCTATGCTTATCTGCTGATGGCGAGTTCAGTGGCTGAAAGTGCTATTCCGAGGCCAGCCACTGGGTGTGTGACCAGGAAGATACACCCTCTCTCCCTGCTTTCTGGCTGTGGTGTGGTGAGCATCTGTCCTCTGCCATGCATTTCTGCCTTGGGGCCAGCTGACTTTGCACTGAACCCTCTGGAAATCATAACCCAAACAAATCTCTCTTCCTTTAAGTTCTGAGTGTCAGGTATTTTGTCTTAGTATTAGGAAAGTAACAACAACAGGGTGGCTGGTCACTCAGAGAAGGTGAGCTCTCAAACCTAATTTAGATTCCAAGTGGCAGCAAGTTCTGGCCTAGAGAGAGGAGATCAGCTCAACAAATCCATGTGACGAATGGTTCTTAGAATGTAGCTCTTAGATGACCTACTGCCCAGAACCCCAACTCTGGGAAGAGAGACCAAGAAGAGCAAGGTGGTCAGCAAGAAACACACAGGACAGGGGCGCAGGTGAGTAGGAGGACAAGCCCTCGATGCTCTACAGCACAGCAGGTTGACAACAATTAATTGAATATTTCAAAATAGCTAGTAGAGAGAATTTTGGATGGTCCGACATCAAGAAATGAAATGTGTCTTGTTTCTAGGTACTTCCCAACTTATCCTTTCTTTTCTACTGCACCTTCATAGTCTTCGGATATAGCTTAGGCCCTCAAAGTACTCTGAAAGCTCTGTTGATAAGAAGACTAGGACTAAAGTCTTAGACTTAGGATGCTTCAGTGCTCTGGCCGCTGAGCTGCCAGCTTCCCTTCAGCTCCTGTAGCCTCTCAATTCAACCCATTTGGTTACTCAGATCCTGCCTCCAATGTCTCTCTCCACCTGCCCACTGTCTTCCAATAACTGAGCCACTCTGAAGGAGTTAGGAACACAAATGATAAAAAGTTGTAGCCTCTGCTTTCTAAGACCTAAATATTTAGGGAGGGCAGAACCACAAATAAATGACTAGTACAATATGATAACCGCAGTAATTAAAACAACAACATTCCACAGGGGAAGCAGAGGGCAGAACTACAATGCTTAAAGTAGAGAAGACTTTGCAGAACCTTTGATTTGAATCTCGAAGGATGAGTACAGGTTTGGGGAGTGGTAACTGAAAGACTTTTCTTTGGACGCTGTCATGTTTTACTTCATTCTATGGACTCCAGTCCACCTGCCCAGCCACTTTAATGCTGAGCCAAGAGCTGGGAGACAGTAGGCCAAAGCTCAGCGTGCTTTATGAGACCATCCTTGAAGCCAGTGTCCTGGGAGTTGCATGTGACCTACAGTCTTTGTTTCACTGTATCATCTTCCAAAGCAATTACACGTACTTTACTCAGAGATTGACATAGAATTCTTTTCTCTGCACTCAATTAAAAAAAGAAAAGAGCCTTATTAGAGCTAAAATAAGCCCCGATTAGAAACAGTCTGTTTAAAAATCAATAAACTCTTCCTAATCCTTCCACTGGAAAAAGAGAGAGGCTTCTCCATATCTTCCCTAAAAAGTCAGTATTTATACAAAGCCTCCCGCCACCGGCCTCAGAGAGGCAAAGATGCCCTGTGTTCCACCGGCTGCCTGAGCCCTCCAAGTCCTGCATGACTTATTTGGCTATAACTAATCTCATCTCCAGGCTTGCTTACATTTTTTGGGTTACCCTTTTGCCTGGAATGCATCTCCATGTTCTCATTAGAGCTGTCTTCCCAGCCCCAGCCCTCGCTCGCTCTGTTGCTGTTACTTTCTGTCCTTCCATTAGTAATCTTGACTGCTTCCAGCACCGAGCCAGGCCCTGGTGTGTTCCTCATCACTTTGACACTTTCCCTTCCAGCGCCAGGCCAGATAGAGGCCCTGCACTCCTCCCTCCCTCCCTTGTCCCCACAGCCATGTGCAGCTGCAGCCCTTCCTGGGTATTTACAGTAACATTTTTACAAATAATAATTTTTAAGAGTATAGACAGAATAGTGGACAAATAGCCGAGTTATCCCCACGGCAGCCTTACCAGGAGGCTCTGGTCTGCAGTTCGCATAAGGGACAGGTACTTTTGTGTCTGTTCTCTAGCATGACAGAGCAGGGCTTTGAGAGGGCCTACTGTAGAGATCTGAGTCCCTTCTTTAGCGATATCTCTTCCAGGAAAATAATAATTTGTTTCTTTTTCAAATAAACTTCAATTTCTAATTTTTTAAAAAATTCTTTTCCTAATTATAAAATATATTCTATGGTATTAAAGAGAACTACAAAGAAAAATAATAAGAAAATATCCATAATCTGCCACCCACAGTTAAATATGCCGGGTTTTCTGGCATATTTATTATATTTCATTGAAAAGGTAATATTTTTTGGTATAATGCAATGAGAGTAGGACTTAATTTCTGTAGAGTTTTTTTCTAAAACCATAACTCTAGTCTAATTATGAGAAAAACATAAGACAAACTCAAATTGAGGCATGTTATACAAAATACTGGCCAGTATACCTCAAAACTACCAAATAAGGAAAGCAAAAAAAAAAAAAAAAAAAAAAAAAAAAAAAAAAAAAAAAAAAAAAAAAAAAAAAAAAAAAAAAAAAAAAAAAAAAAAAAAAGGCAAAATCTAAAGGATCCGGAGAAGACATTACACATAATGTACCACTCTGGATGAGCTTCTGGAAGAGAAAAATGACATTAGATAAAAACTTGTATAAGAACCATGCACTAACCTTGCACCCCTGGAGCTAAAGATAAAAACTTATCTTAGCTTAAAGATAAAATCTCATTAAAGTATGGACACTGGTTAATAATAATGAGTGGACACAGAATCTGTTGTGACAAATGTAAAATGTTAGCAATGGAGGGCACTGAATACCAGATTTATAGGAACTTTCTCTATAACCTTTGCAACTTTCTAGAAGTCTAAACTTGTTTTCAAATAAAAACTTTATTTTTAAACAGTGTGACCATTGTCAAACAATGCAGAAGCATGTAAGATAAGAGCCACATGCCCTCTGCTTTCATTGCCCCGACCTCACACTTGGCACCGACCCTATTTTCTGGGAATTTTTCCTCTTTATTGTGTAGTTGAGCTCATGTTGCAAATACAATTTTGAATCTTGGCTCTTTTGCTTAATGTTACAGCATAAGCATTTTCCCATGTCCTTAAGAACTCTTCTTAAAGACAATTTTATAGGTTGCACTATTTTCTTCCCTGAATTAGCTGTGATCCAACCCTTGTGTTTTCACGAGTTTGCTTTCGTTATCCATGTCTAAGAATGTTTTCTTCTGCAAAGAACTGCTCCTCTGTTTTCTCGAAGCAACGAGGAAGTCAGCAAAATCTTCATCTTTGTTCTCTAGGGGCCTCCACAGAACTTGTTTAGTCAAATATTTTTCAGCAGAGTGTGAGTTTAAAGCCTTTCCTTTCTTGACCTCTTCCCTTTTCTTTATTCCTCGTGATAAAGGGATTTACAGTCCATTAAGGACAACCTCAAGGCTGTCATTGCTGAGGTTATAATATGGACTGTTGATGTGCTTAGATTGAATAGTGTCTGCTCCGAATTCATATCCATCCAGAACCTCGCTCCAAAACACAGTCCTTGGAACAATGTGACTTTATTCTAAAATAAGGGTTTGCAGATATAATTTGGTAAAATGAGGTCATATTAGATTAGGGTTGGCCCCAAATCCAGGGATTTGTTTCCTTCTGAGGCCATGTGCTATAGTTAAGATACAGAATGTTTTCAACCGGCCCATGTATTAAAGACCTCTCGGTCTCTACTGGGAGGTGATAGGAATTTAAGAGAGGTGGAGTCTAGGGAGAAGGCGTCCAGGTATTAAGACCATACTTGACGGGGTTAATGGGACTCCACTTCTTCCTCTTTCTCTCCTTTTTCTTCCTCTCTCTCTAGCCACAACACCAATGGTTTGGGCCTTCCACACACTTGGTCTTTGGTGTCCTGCCTCACCAAAGGCCCCAAAGTGAAGGGCCAACCTAGTAACAACAGAAACCTCTACAACTATGAGCAATAAAAAGCTGTTATTAGCCTTTCCTTTTCTGAGCTCTTTGTTTTGGTTTTTTTTTTTTTTTTAAACTGTTACAGAAAACTGGCTACCACTGGGTAAAAGCACAGACACCCACAGAAAGGACATCATGTGAAGAGTTCAGCACGATGTGTCTGTAAGTCAAGTAAAGTGAGAGCTTGACAGCCACCTCCAGAAACCAGGAGCAATGCATGCAGCAGATTATCCCTTAGAGTTGGTAAGATAGAACCAACCCTGTCAACATCTTGGGTTTTCCCTTCAAGATTCCAAAACTGTGAGAGAATACATTTCTGTTTTTTAAGCTAGCTAGTTTGTGATATTTTATTAATGCAGAACAAAAACAGTGGAGTCTGGTCTCTCATGAGCTGGGTAGGAGCAAACCTCTGTCACATGTCTGAGAAAAGGCTGGGCAGAAGTCTGAGGGGTCACGGGACTGGGCAGAAGACCAGGGCCAGGTGTTCGGTGTCATTTCCTTCTGTGATTGTCCCCACCTGGTGACTACATCATGCTAGTCCAATAGAAGATGATGACAATCGCCTTCCTCTCTTCAATCTGCACCCATATTTTTCCTGAAAATTTAGGTAAGAATTTATCAGAATATATTTTTAATACACAAAGCTTCCATTTTGAAAGTTTACTTCAAAGCTTTGGATAGGGAGAAATAAATTACTTCATTTAGCCTTAAAACTATCTATAGTGAATTTATCCTGTGTTGTATTTTCCAGTTTTTCTAAACTGAGCATGTATTTCTTTCATAATGAAAATGTTGTTGTAAAACTCACTTGCTTTCTTTCTTTTTGACACAGGGTCTCGCTTTGTAGTTCATACTGGCCCTGAGCTCACTGTGTAGCTCAGACAAGCCTCAAACTCACAGCAAGCTTCCTGCCTCTGCCCCCCAAGTGCTGGGATTACAGGCGTAAGTCACCATGCCCGGGGTGTGGTATGCAGTACTGATTGCTGGTGGGCATGAGTCACCATGCCTAGCATTGTGGTACAGGGGATTGAACTGGGGACCTTGTGTTTCCAAGGCAGATGCCAGAACCACTGAGCTAAATCTCCGGCCTGTAAAGCTTTCTTTTCAGGAGATATTGCATTTGCCACAGAAACTGATTGTGGGTGGACAAATTCTCTTCAGAGGAGAGGATGGAAGTGGTGAAGAGAAGGTAAGAGAGACATGAGTTTTGTTTTTTTTTTTTTGTTTTTTAGGTTTTTTGAGACAGGGTCTCTCTTTGTGGTTCAGGCTGGCCCTCAGCTCAGCCTCAAACTCACATCACAATCCTCCTGCCTCTGCCTCCCGAGTGCTGGGATTACAGGCGTGAGCCACCACGCCCGGCACTGTGGTATGTGGTGCTGGTTGCTGCTGGGGTGAGTCTCCACGCCCAGTATTGTTATGTGGTTACCGGGGAATCGAACCCGGGTCCTTGCGCTTGCAAGATAGGCGCCGGAACCACTGAGCTAACTCCCCGGCCCGGTAAGAGAGACATGAACAGTAGCTTTTCAATGCATGTGACTTCAGGACTTCTCTGGTCCAAAGAGTAACTGTCTTTAAAGTGCTGTGCAGCATTGTGAGATCCTGAGGTTAGATAAGGTCAAAAGATCAAAAGATAAATTCCCCTGTGGGCTTGGAGACAAGCAGAGTCTTAGAGGCGTCCCATGACTTTTAGCACAACTCTGGGGTCAGAAGGGTAAGAGAAAATACTTCTCCAACATTCTTTGTGGGACTCTGAGCGAAAAGCTGGGAGGAATGTGGCTGTGAGCAGAAGGGGAAGCGTCTGTGGTTCATCACACGGACGGACCACACCTGCCAGTGTCCACCGAGGGTCCCACCATCCACTTTTCTGCAGCATCTCTTGTGTCACCTCAAGTGTTAATGGCTTAACGGAATGACAAACCGAAGTCACTGCAGTTTCTGTGCGTAAGGAGCGTGGGGGTGAATCGGTGAGAGAATCTCTTAGAAGGCTGCACTCGGGTGAGAGATAAACCCGGCCGGGAGGGTCCGTCCACTCCCGGGGGGGCTCACTTGCACCACTGGCAAACTGCTGGCAGCAGGCCTCCCCCCTCGCCAGGCGCACCCCTCTGCAGGGTTGGCTTCCGTACAGCGTGTGACCCAAGAGCAAGCCAGGCAGACACTTCCATGTCTTTCATTACCTCATCTCCAAAGCCACACACTGCGTCATTGCTGTCACACATTCTCCCTCCTGCAGCTGGCCTGACTCAGCGCAAGAGGGAGGGAGAGAGGAAGAGAAGAGGGAGACAGAGCGGGAGAGGGAGGAGAGAGGTCTTGGGGTGCCAGCCTTTCTGCGGGACTAAGACATGGCTGCAGCATCATCACTTGGCCCACAACTGGGACAGATGCAGGGAAACCAACTCCGAGACTGCAATTTCCCAAAACTCAAGTACTAATGTGTTGAAGTATTGAAGAGACACCCACCGTAGAGCCTAAGGGCCTAAGAAAGAACTTAAGGGTCCCAAGAAGGCAGAAAGTGATGACAGGCTACCACACGCCACCACCACTCAACATTCCTCCAAACTCTATTTTAACCACTCTTTTCCTCTGGGTATACATTTTACATATCCAGAGATGTAAATAAATTTGTCCGCTTTTGAATAATGCCTTACACCCGTGAAACCCAAATCCCTATAGAAACACAGAAAGTTCTCACATATCGCTTTCCTCTCAGCTTCTGCCTCCATCCTATACACCCCCACTATGGTGACCACTGTTCTGACATCTCTCCATGGCAGAGTGGTATATGCTCCAGAATGTCGAGTAAGTCCATTCCGACAGTAGTCACCCTTTTATTGGGTTTCTTATTTAATCAGCATGTTGATGCATTCATCTTGTCTTGCACCCATACAAACTGTCAAAAATCTAGTAAGTGTGAACCATGATAATTTTATTACAGCAAAAGATACATTGCAACTGAGCGTGATGGCAACACTTGTAATCCCAATCCTCAGGAGGCTGAGGCAAGAGGATTACGTGAGTTTGGGGCCAGGGTGGGCTACACAGTGAGTTCAAGGCCAACCTGAACTACAGAGTGGGACCCTGTCTCTGTCTCAAAAAAAACCATACATTATAATTAATAGCCTTAGAATATTCCCTTTTATTTCAAATACACTTAGTGAATCAAGTAGTCCATTACTGCTACTTGATTTAAATTTTTTTTTCTAGTACATGATTGCAATAAATAATGTTCTTCTCAGAGGATAGTTGTATATACTCCACAGTATATATACTTAACATGTATTAATTCTTTTTATTTCCTCTCTTTTCCCCTTCTACCCTCCTTTGTATCTGTATTCTTTTTTTTTTTTTTTTTAGACAGGGTCTCGCTTTATGTTCAGGCTGGCCCTGAGCTCAGCCTCAAACTCACATCACAGCAATCCTCCTGACTTTGCCTCCCGAGTGCTGGAATTACAAGCATGAGCCACCATGCCCGGCACTGTGGTATGTGGTACTGGTTGCTGCTGGGCATGAGTCTCCACACCCAGTATTGTATATGGTTGCCGGGGGAGTGAACCTGGGTCTTTGCTCTTACAAGACAGGCACCGGAACCTCTGAGCTTAATCCCCGGCCCCCCATCTGTTCATTCTTGATGTTATTTCTTTTACAATTGGAGTTCTATTCAGAAGGTCCTTTCTTGTGCCTATGAATTCAAAAGAGTTACCTATTTTATATTCTAGCACATTGTTTCTGTTTTAATATCTATGTCTTTGATCTATTTTGATTTTATTTTGGTGCATATTGATAGACACAGGTCTAGAATCAGTCTTTTGAATGTGTGTAACCAGTTTGCTCAGCATCATCTGTTAACGGAGCTATCTTATTTCCACAGTATGTTTTTGATCCCTTAGTTAAAGATCAAATGGCTTAATGTTCCTGGGGCCATTTCTTCATCTTCTATTCTACTCCACTGATCCATGTGTATGTTTTTGTACCAGTACTATGCTGTTTTTTTAATCAGAGTAGCTGTTATGGCTTGTACCTAGATATTTCCCCAAAGCTTCATGCAGAGGCGGGGACTTTGGAAAGTGGTGTATGAATGTGCATGATACTAGAATTAAGAGCATAGATAGTAAAAGTCTAGTAGCACCAATCAATAGGCTTGTAGCTTGGATGGAATATAAGGGGAAAATAAGGAAGGCAAGCTTCCTGCAGCTACTTGTTTCCTCTGGCCAGCAATGCTGTGCACTGTTTCTCCTCTACGGTGCTCCTCTGCCATGCACCCTGCCTCAGGGTTGGCTGATTAGACCGAAACCTCTACAAACTGACTTTAACTTGTGTCAGGTGTTGTGACTCAGTGACTAAAAAGGGAACTAAGACAGTTTTGTAGTACAATTTGAAGCCCGGGATCATGATGCCTCTTGCTTTGCTTTTGTTGTTTAGGATTGCTTTTTCTATTCTAGTTCTGTTTTGACTTCATATAAATGTTAGGACACTCCACTTTTTTTTTAGTTCTGTGAGGAATGTTGTTGACATTTTGATTGGGATTGTATTAAATCTATATATATCAGTTCTGACAATATGAACATTTTGGTAATATTCATTCTGCCTGTCTAGGAACAAGATATACCCTTCTATTTTCTGAAGTCCTCTTCAATCCCTTTTTAAAGAGTACTGTAGTTTCTATTGTAAATCTCTTTTACTTCTTTGGCTGGGTCAATTTTTTTTGTTTTTTTTTTTTAGGTTTTTTTGAGACAGGGTCTCGCTTTATGGTTCGGGCTGGCCCTGAGCTCAGCCTCAAACTCACATCACAGCAATCCTCCTGCCTCTGGCTCCCGAGTGCTGGGATTATAGGCGTGAGCCACCACGCCCGGCACTGTGGTATGTGGTACTGGTTGCTGCTGGGCGTGAGTCTCCACACCCAGTATGGTATGTGGTTACCGGGACCGAACCCGGGCCCTTGGGCTTGCAAGACAGGCGCCGGAACCACTGAGCTAAATCCCCGGCTCATGGCTGGGTCAATTCTTGAAGTGAAATGTTTCAAGATCTAAAAGGAAATTGATTTGGATGTTAATTTTTTATCCTGCTACATTACTGAATTTGGTTATTGCAGGATGCGGGAATATTCTGGGTCTTATAAGTAGAAGATCATCTGCAGATAATGACAGTTTGACTTCATCCTTTACTACATATATCCATTTTGTTTCTTTCTTGTTCCTATTGTCATAATGTTTCCAGTACTCTGTCAAACAGTAATGGTGATAGTATACGTGTTTTGGCTGATTTTAGAAGGAAGCTTTCAGCTTTTCCCTATTTAATATGATGTTGACAGTAGGTTGATCATAAATGACTTTTATGAAATTGAGATATGTTCCTTCTATATCTGTTTTCTTTAGGCTTTTTTAAATTGTGAATAAATACTGGGTTTTATCAAAGGCTTTTCTTGCATCTATTGACATGATCATGTGGTTTTTGTCCTTGCTTTTATGTAGTGTATACTTATTGATTTATGTATATTAAACTATCCTTACATTCCTGAGGCAAAGTCTACTTGGTCATGATATATATTTTTTTCTTTTTTTGGTGGTTCTGGGGATCAAACTTGGGACCTTGTACACACCAGGCAGTCAGTGGAACCACTGAGCTGAATCTCTAGCGAATGATTTTTCTTTTTTTGATTTGTTGCATTGTTTTCTATTGTTTTATGGAGGAATTTTGCAATTATGTTCCTGAGAGACATTGGCCTATAGTCTTCTTTAGGTGGGTCTTTATCTGGTTTTGGAATTAGGGTAATGCTAGCATCCAGGAATGAGTTTAGAACTGGTCCTGCCCTTTTAATTTCATAAAGAAGCTGGGTGTGGTGGCTCCTGCTATAATCCCAAAACTCAGGAGGCAAAGGCAGGAGGATTTCCAGGAGTGTGAGGCTAACCTGGGCCTTATAGTTAGTTCAGGGCCAACCTGAACTAGAAAGTGAGACCCTATCTCAAAAAAATTAAAAAAAAAAAAGAAATCATAGTGAATTTGAGGAGTGCTAGTGTTATATTTTCCCTGAAGTTCTTGTAAAATTCTGGAAAGAAACCATCATACCCTGCAGTTTTCTTAACTGATAGTTTTTGTTTGGTTTTTTTACTACTGGCTCAATTTCATTGTCTGCTAATGGATTATTCAGGGTTTGTTTGTTTGTTTGTTTGTTTTCAGGGTTCTTCTGTCCTCTGTTGCCATTTTGGTAGTCCATATGTATCTAGCAATCTGTCTGTTTCTTCAAGATTCTCCAATTAGCAGGAGTTCAGTTTTTCATAGTAATTACTTATGATCTGAGTTTTAGTAATTTCACCTATTTCTAATTACATCAATATCCCTTCTGTTGATGAATTTGGGTAAGTTTTTATTTTTTTTTTAGTTTTTAAAAACATGAGCTATTTGATTCTTTGCTACATTGTGCTGGATTTTTTATTTTTTTTAAGTCAATTTCATTCATTTTTATTGTGAACTTTATGATTTCCTCCTTTATTCCAGGTCTGGATTTGGGCAATTCTTGTTTTTCAAGCTTCTTTTCTTGTTTTTCATCTTGAGGTGAACTATCAGGTTAATTTTGAGATCTCTTTGTTTTTCTAAGGTGAGAAGTCATAGTGATAAACATACCCCTTATGACTGCTTTCATTGTGTTCCATAGGTTGTGGTATTTTGTACTGGCATTATTGTTCAATTCTAGAAATTGTTTTATTTCTTCCTTGATTTCTTCTGTGGCTCACTGAGTATTCAGGAATGTGTTACTCAAAATCCAAGGGTTAATAAAATTTCTGTGGTTTCTTTTGCAATTGATTTCTAGTTTTACAGAACTATGATCATAATGAATCACAGTTTTAATAAACTATGACCTGATAGTTTACAGGAGTGATTTCAGTTCTTCTATATGTATTTTAGCAG
>PVIR01024214.1:0-26168 GCA_004026965.1 Petromus typicus | reverse complement strand
TCTGTATTGTCAGAGCAAGCCAAGAGCATAGAACACCTTGCAGGAGTTAGAGATGGCCTTTGGAACCAATTCTATATGTGTTTCCTCCCACAGTGGAGCAGCTTTCAAATAAAATATTTACACATTGTTTATCCTTTTTTCTCCATTTTAATAATGGAATAAACTCAGATAAACAAGAACTAAAGAACAGTGTTAACTGCATCAGTAACAAGAGGACTCAAAAAAGAAACGGAAGAACTGAACCTTGTCTGAATTTCCATGTTCTCCGTTGGATGACTAGACTGGCAGCCATTTCATTCCCAGTCTGTTTCATTGAAATTCCTTAGTTACGTTTAACTCACTGGAGGCATGATCTCGTAACGAGTGCTCCTCAAGCCTTTCTCTCCATCTGGTAGCATTGAAATTGCTGTTATCACCACCAGTGCTTAGGAGTCTGGGTTGGGGCTTGTGCATGTAGTTCGGTCTGCTGTAGGTGGCATGACAAAAAGTGGGGGAAAAGCCATTTTGTTGCCTTGAAACTTGTTCTTTCTTAGTAAAATTCTTAGTTTTGTTGGTAAGAGATTTTTTTTTTCCTACCAACAGGTTTACCAAATAAATTTTATTCACTTTAATTTCATTGAAAAATTAACTGTCACTCCACATAACTTTGTGACTTGACAGAATTCAGTCTTCTTTTATGCAGCTTTGAATTTGCCTTGATGAGCTAAATTTCTTTCACAGCTTGTTAAAGCAAAAGCAAAACACAGGGAAACTTCCTTAAACATTCTATTTGGAATGGATTCACAAGTATACTTTTTAGTTTATGCAAAAATGTTAATAGAAATGCAAAGAGTTAATCAGAATGGCTTCAAAATAATTTTCAGTGATAACTAATTTGTTACACTAAAATTGGAATTTATGAAAGGACTTTCTCTGACCCTCCACAGATTTTGCATTGATACTTCTTTTTAAAGGCATTACTATTTATGATTTCATTAGAAAAACCTTAGATTTTATCAAGAGCTGTAGTGTATGTACGAGTGCTTACACATTCTGTGTTCCTTGAATTTCTGTGGCAGTCCAGACACGTCCTCCTTTTTCAATTAGTACAGACCTCTTCCCTTGACACTAATAAGAATTAGAAAACGGTAGTGTTTAATATCCACTCTAAATTTGAATATTTCATGAAACAAATTTGTACAAGCAGCTCATTTTGGAACCCTAAGGGCTTATTTCTTCATATGGTAGTTTTTCTTTTTAATCCTCTTATCAGCATATAGAAGATTTAAATTGGGAAAGAATTGAACCAATTAAATGTTTTCTAGGCAAGGTTGGCCGCCTTATACTACCAATCATCACACAGTCTTCACAGCTCACCCCATGTCCAAAAATAATTGATGACCACCCCAGCATTGTTCAGTAGACACAGAAAATCAGGGTGGTAAGCCAGTGGTACTAAGTCTTTAAGAGGATTGAATTTTAGCACCTGTTTGAACTTGTAAGGTCTTTTGCTACTTGAAAATTTTGAATTTTGAGAACAGTAGATGACTTTCACTTTAGAAGAGAAAAGGGAAAAGATTTGGTTGTCAGAACAAGTTAGCCTACCTTCTAAGAATAGCACGTGTCTACTCCTGAATCACTGAAGAAAAACAAGTGAAACACTTGAGTTGGCAGATGACCCAGAACAACTGTGCAGATGGTGACCGATTCCTTCTCACGTCGCTCAGAAGAATGCAGAGTAAAGGCGGCGTCTCGGGCTGCTGCCTCTGCACACCGTGTGCTGTGTCGCTGATGACTGGACCTCACGAAGGGGCAGGGAGGTGCAGAAGCAGGGCCGATTCTGGTACAAACAAAGTTGTGAGAGGGTCCACTGAAGGGTCTGCTGTCTTCTGTGTGATGCTAAGGCTAGAGCATCTAACAAGGCTTTTTTTTTTCTTAGAATACCAAAGGCAATGAAAGTCAGATACAAATAAATTGCCATTGTCGTATTTTGTTTTTCTTATAGATTGTTAAAATAACATCATGATCAGTCCTCACCCTTATTTTATGTAGTTTAAAAAACTATATTTTTTTCTATCCTTCACAGCCCTTTGCATTTTTACTCAGGTTCAGTATTCCTTGAATTTATTTATAGGACCCTCTGTGAAAAGCGCAGGATGCCTCTTTTCTAGGTACCTCCTCCAAGACCCGACCCGTCACTCTGTGCCTGTGCTACAGTTATGCAGAATAGATTCCTCAGTTGATGCATAAAAGAAACAGTGCTGTACATCGTACTATCTTGTACCTTTGTCTTTATTTTAGAGTAAATTTTTTTGGTTCAAACCAATTTTTCTGAGTTCAACCAGAATGAAATTCATTCAACGAGTGTGAAGTTGTTAAAACCAAGTGACTAGGCCTGTAACCCCCAAGAAGTTCTGGTGCAGGGGAATAAGTCCTTAGTCAGAGGCTTTATCCTTTTTGGTAGCTTGTACATCTTAATGTCTCCCTGACTCCAATGTACTCCTGTCTTTGAACTTTATGTGGAGAAGTAAAACCTGAGGCTGAAGAAATGCACTTTTTATGGACTATTAGTATTGGTTTTCTGTTATGTCATCTAGGGCAGCCCAGGGCTGCACTTGGTGGATAGATGTTAACCAAGCAGCTTGGAATTTGGGTCACTAACCTCTCACACTCTCCGCTCTACCTTGCCAAAGTCTTTGCCACAACTCCCGATTGGTTGATAGGAAATTGTGCTTGCCATCCTTATCATAGAACGTAATTTCTCCTTAAGCTTGAATTTGTCCCTGTGAATGCGTGAGTACACAAGCGAGTGAGCGAACACACGTAGGGAGCACCAAGTGAGTGCCAAGCTTTCTGCCTGGCACCTCCTCGCGTTAGACTATTTCATGTGATTCCGGCGACGTTTTCTGTATGAGAGTAATTCATGCCATTATAAATACTTTCCAATGTGAATCATATTAGAAAATCCTTAATTTTATATTTCATTTAAATTAATGGGAAAAGGTTTATAATATATTTTAAACAGAGCGTTACTATATAATACTAACAACTATAATTGTAGTTAATAACTAAAGTCTCTTGGGAAAGATCAAAGAAATATTTGATTCTGATGCAACTTTGACTAAAATATTTACTTTAGAAATAAAAACATTCTTATTTTGGTATATCACTTTATGTCTAATTAAAACCAATATTTTATAGAAAGGCTGGTTATTTTATACTCAAAAAGCTTTTGTCAGTTTGTGGGTAAAATCTGCAATTATAAATTGCTTTGTTTTGGTATGCTTTTTACTAATGGTAGTACCCATATTTCTTAAATATAAAGAAAAACGTATAATACTTCTTAGTTCCCAGTAACTTCTCTAGATTTTACTAGCCTCGAGTTGGCTAGCCTCCTGTCTTACCCACGCTACAGCTGTCTACACAAGCACAGTACACACAGACTGACGCCCTCCCGGTTCACAAACACAGTTCCTAACTGGTTTTCAGCCACACAGATTATATGTATTTAACCACATGTGATAGAAGATTTTAATCCACTTTCTTTTTCAAAAACATTGATGAAGATGATTTTCTGTTACTTTAGCTCATTCATATAATAATGGAGTTTTTTAAAATCTATATCCCATCCACAAGCTTTTCTGTAAAGTACCAGAGAAATATTTTTAAACTATGTGAGCCATACTGTTTATCTGATTACTCAGCGCTGCTGCTGAAGTATGAAAGCAGCTGTAGATAACATGTGAATGAATGCATGTAGCTGTGCTCCAGTAGGAGTTATTTACCAAAACAGGTGCCGGGCTGGAGATAACCCACAGGCCAGAGCTGCTGATATGATTCCACATTTAATTTGTATAAGACCCTCTCACCTTTGGTCTGCATCTTTTTTGTGTGTCTTAGTTTATGTGATTTATTGTTAAAGCAAAAATGTGTACATGTTAAGTTGTGCGTATTTGTGTTACATAAAGTTGTGTTTTGTTGTCTAGAAAGTACATGTATCCCTGCGGACTCTGTTCAGGTGTCGGAATAGTCTGACTGTTGTGAAAGGGACAGAACTGAGTGGAGAGCTATAGATGTTATCTTCAGCTTGGTTTTAATGCCTCATTCTCGATCTTCCATGTGCAAAAGGTCTTGCATCAAAATACTATTTTGTCTCCAAATCTGCCGGCTCATGGGCCCTCAGGTTGGGGTTCTGGATTGCCAGAGCTGTAGAGGTGTCTTGTGTGGCACAGTGTGAGCTCTGAGACAAGAATGTCACAGTTTCTCATCTTGGTGCTGTTGAAACAATCTCATGGAACAAATTCTAGGTGGCTGCTTCATTTGACAGTGCAAGAGGTTACAGCCCGTTCACTCTGGAGGAGCCTGATCCTGAGGAGTGCAGAGAGGGTGTTCCAGAAAGGAAAGCAGCTTCCTCTTTCCTTGCAGAACTCTCCACAGACCTTTACAAATCAGAACAGTATGTCAGAATGTAAATGCACATCAATTTTCACTTAAAGCACCCCCAACTCAGCATTATACTTCTTCTATTTCATAACTAAACCCATGTCAAACTTGATTTGAGCCCAGCATTTGGAGGATTCACATTAATTTGCTCACAAAATTATACAACATATTAGCACAGACTTTGCAGTGTAGCAATGATTCTTACAGGTACAGTAAGAGATTTTTCACTAAGAACTTCAACAAGAGCTTCACTGTTTCTTGGAAATTTTAATGGGAGGGAAGCTTAAAATTCAGAGTGATAGAGCCAGAGACAGCCTGTCTCTTCTTTGTTACAAAGGAGCTGCCTCTGGAAGTCGGCCATCTTTTCAGGTTCCTTTAGCTGAAGCGCATGCAAGTTTCGGTTCTCAACTACATACACGGACATTAAGTACTCTACAGCTTTTACACCGTCGCACATATTTTGAAGCTATTCAGATGCTACAGAGCTCTACAAATTACACACCAGAAAACGTCATGAAGATCAGCTCTTTGTTGGCCAATTTTTTTTTTTTAGAAAATTCGGAGATTAATTTTTGCTTTATTAATAAAGCACCCCCCATTTTAATGAATTGAGAAGTAGAAATGCCGTTCTTTATTCTCATTGATCTTAAATTCACTGGTAAAATCTTTCCCGAAACTACCAAATGGAGTAAATGGAACCACCTGGATTGGAACTCCTCCCTGGCTGCTCCGGAACTGGTTTCCAGTCATGTCCTCCATAATGTGATTTTTACAGATCAAAGGTAATATTGTATATTAAAGATCAAATAAAGATGTTCTTTAAGTGAAGAGCCTTTGCTTATCTCTCATTTTTACCCCCTGGTGATGATTCAGCGTCTCCCTGTGTGTAGTAACTTCAGTGCTTGCTGAAACTATCTTCATTTTTTCCTTCAGAGACAGTTCCTCTGTCCAGTCTCCTTGCCTCTTTGTTGAGAGGGCAACTTATTCCAAGGATTTGAAGAAAACAAACAGCTTTCTGTGTAGATTGCCCCTTACCCTAATGTAGACTCGCCTCTGAGATGGTCAAGGTGTCTGCACCGGTGCAACTCGTTCTATCTCCTGAGAATCAGACCCGACCCTGCCTCAGGGATGATGGGCATGGAACAGATCAGCTGAGCCACACGTAGTGGTTTGGTCTACCAGTGCTTGAGGAGCACAGACTTCATACACCTGACCCCGCAAAACATCACAGAAAGTAGTGGCGAGATCTCAGGAAGTACCTACTTCACATCCTGGAGGTCTAATTCTGTTATAGCGAATTTCAGCGTGATTGCGATGTTCAAATTGGAATACATTGTGGGTGTCTCAAAATTAGCTTAAGTTTTTGGAAGTAACTAAAATAGGATCAGGTAGGATTATACAAATAAAAAGCTCTGAGTTAGTATAATGTGATGAAATCTGGGTCCCTGAGAGTCACGCTACCTCTTCGGGTTACAGATCAGCAGTACACATGTGGCTGACACGTTAAGAGTGTATCCTTCTGGTGAGTGCGCCATGCACCCCAACCTGTTGGCTGACCTGATAGAAATGTTTAGCTGGAATATATTTACAAAATGGTGTAGCTTTGGTATACAGTGATGGGCATATCTGCTTTCCCAGTACACTGAACATCCGCATTAATAATTACATTAACTATTTTGTGCAGTCTTTGCCACTATTTCCAACATTTTGAACAGAACCTCTAAGCATTAAGCAATAAATGACTCATTCTCTTCTGCCTCCAACTCGGTCCACTCCATCCTACTCTCTAAGACAAGCTTTTTAACCCTGTCAAGTTTCTTACCAGAAAAAAGGGAGCTAATGGGACTTGTCGGAAAGTTAAATGAGAAAAATCTTTACATGGCCCAAATTAAGCTCTTTAGTTTAATGTGAAGAATAGTCATGGAACGAACACTATATGGGAAATGTTAGGATGTGCTATGTACACATACCAGCCCAATGCAAGGAATTGTAAACAGGTACTAAAAATGTATTAAATTTTTAAAAATTATTAAAGGTAGGGCCAGGGATTTAGCTTAGTGGTTCTAGCATCTTCCTTGCAAGCACAAGTCCCTAGTTTGATCCCCGGTGATCACATACCACAGTGCCGGGTGTGGTGGCTCACACCTATAATCCCAGCACTAGGGAGGCAGAGGCAGGAGGACTGCTGAGTTTGAGGCTTGCCTGGGCTACATAGCTCAGGGCCAGCCTGAACTACGAAGAGAGACCTTGTCTCAAAAAAAAATTATTACAGGTAAATATTGCTATTAACTTAAAGTACCGTCCCTCGCTTCAGTACACTTATCCCTTAATCCTTGCTGTTTTCTCAAGCCGTTCTGGAAGTTCTCTTTGATTTGAATGTCTTTAGGAGTGAGCAAAATATAAGGAGTGCCAGTGCCGTGCGCCATCCAGCGGCGATGAGGGTGTTAGGGACACGATGCTGTGTCTTCATTCACCTTAGTCCTTGGATGTGGCGCTAGGACAATTCGAGTTCTTCTCCAAAGTCAAAATGGCCACGAAAGTAAATGTTTTACATTGACTGCCGTGACCATAACAGCACAGCCACCAACCCTCTCGAGAACAGACAATGCTCTGTATCATTTTATGATGCATCGTTTTCATGAGCAACAGGTTGGAGTAATAATTCTTAAAGAAGCCAGGGAAAAGAAATAAGGGAAGAACAATTAGAACAAGTAAGAAGGAGCCAAGAAAATGATATGATTCTACCAGTCCATTTTATATAAAGGGAAACTGAAACCCAAGAGCAGATAAAATGAGGCCATTAAATCTAAGAGGTGCTTTCAGTTTTATCAGTCATGGTCCTACGAAGTATGTAAAATTGTTCTTATTTTCAAAAGTTTAAGGACATACAAGTAAATCGATAACCAGAATCAAAAGGGGAGTCAGGGAAATGGGAAAAAATAAGAAGATATATCAAGTACAAGTATAAATTCTCAATGACGAATGTGATCATAAGTTATACTTAAAATGTACCAGTAAACTCAGTTTTTTTAAAAAAAATTTAGATTAACAAAAACAGTTAAAAATTAATAGTGCTTATTTTTATGTGGTGGGGAGATAAGAAAACTTCTTCCTGTTTCTGTGTTTAACTTTGAAAAATAGCTTTATTGAAGTACAATTTGTACAAAATTCCCATTTGAAGTATAAGATTTAGTGAGTTCTGGCAATTCTATAAAGTGGTAACAACTACTCCACCACCCACAAAGATCCTGCGAGTTCATCTGCAGGTGATCATCACCTATCCTAGCCCTGAGCACCCAATGCTCTGTTCTTTGTGGATTTTCTTTTCTCTTGGATATTTCATATTAGCACAGTCAAACAGTGTATGGTCTTTAACAACGGGCTTCTTTAACTTAGCTTAGTTTTTATACTTTTTTTTTTTTTAATATAGAGTCTTGCTTTGTAATTCAGGCTGGCCCTGAGCTCACCATGTAGCCCAGGCAAACCTCCAACTCACAGCAATCCTCCTGCCTCTGCCTCCCGAGTGCTGGGATTACAGGGGTGAGCCACCACACCCAGCACCGTGGTGTGTGGTACTCATTGCTGCTGGCCATGAGTCACCACACATGGCACTGTGGTATGCAGTTACCGGGGATGGAACTCAGGACCTTGCACTTGCAAGGCAGGCACTGGAACCTCTCAGCTACATACTCAGCCCTTAGCTTAGTTTATAAAGTTCATCCATGTTGGGCTGGGGATATAGCTCAGTGGTTCCTGCGCCTGTCTTGCAAGCACAAGGACCCGGGTTCGATCCCTGGTAACCACATACCATACTGGGCGTGGAGACTCATGCCCAGCAGCAACCAGTACCACATACCACAGTGCCGGGCGTGGTGGCTCATGCCTGTAATCCCAGCACTCGGGAGGCAGAGGCAGGAGGATTGCTGTGATGTGAGTTTGAGGCTGAGTTCAGGGCCAGCCTGAACCACAAAGCGAGACCCTGTCTCAAAACAAAAAAAAAAAAGGTTCATCCATGTTGAAATAAATGTCACAAAACTTGTTACTTTTTACTGTTGAAAATAGTTCCTTGTATAATATGCTGTATTTGTTTGTCCTCCCACACTGTTAGATATTTAGACTGTTCCACTTTTTAGCTTGTGACTGGTGGTGTTGGGAGTATGTACATGGAAGTCTTTGTGTGGATATGTTTTTATTTCTTTGGGGCATGTCTATATCTAGAGGTAGAACTGGTGAGTCATGTGGTAAAGTTATATCTAATATATTTTTTAAAACTAATCTCACCATCTTTTGGAATGATTGCTTCTGTATTCCCACTAACAATGTATGGGGGTGGGTGTCAGTTTCTTCTCATCTCCACCAACATTTGTGACTATCTTTTATTGTCTGTTTTATATAGTCATTCTAATAGATGCAAACTTATATCTCATTATAGTTTTAATTTCTACTTGGGTAAAGATTAAAACTGAACTGTACTATTAGTCCTGTGTATGTTTGATAAATTGGCTATACAAGTATTTTGTCTATTTTCAACTCCTTGAGTTGTAAGATGTGTGTGTGTTGTGTATGTGTGTGCATGTGTATGTTTTATTTCCTCCGAGATGGTGATTTGTCTTTAATTTTTAATGGCATATTTTGAAGTACAAAAAAGATTTTAATTTTGATGAGGTATTTTATTTATGTTTCATAGATTGTGCTTTCTTGCCTGATGCAAGGTCAATAAGCATTTAGAATTCTTTTCTCCTAAATGTTTCATAGATTTAGCTCTGGCGTTGAGGTTTGTGATTCATTTTGTGTTCCTTTTTCATCCTCAGGATCTAACGACATTTTTGTTGATATCCAGTTATCCTTTACTATTTGTTGAAGAGATTATCCTTATTAAATTGTGTAGACACCTTTGAAATATCAGTTGTTAATATAAGGTATTATTTCTGGACTCTTAATTCAGCCCCACTGGTGTTTCGTCTGTCCCAGTCTCATGCTATTTAGTAACTGTAGTTTTAGAGCAGCTGTTCTCAACCAAGGACTGATCTTTCTCTTCCCCCTACAGGGACATTTGGCTGTGTCCAAAGACATTTTCAGTGTGAGGACTAGAGGTAGACAGAATTGCCACTGGCATGTAATGGGTTTAAAAGAAGGACAGACGCCATTTTTATTAATTATCTTTAAAGAAAAAACAGGCCACTTTTTACTGCTTGAGTATCCTGTAATATTTTTTAAACTGGAATTTTAGAAAACATTTAAGGACTCTGGATTCTGATCTGATCTCCCCACCCAAGGGGATAGTTGTTGCCACTGCTGTGTACTGACTTAGTGACGTTCCTGAACTAATTCTGTGGAGACTTCCTTCCCTACAGTGTGCAACCATTGATGCTGATGTCACTACTCAGTTTTATATTTTTAATTCCCGTTGATATTTTTTGAGCCTGGCTCCTAGGAGTCAGCCCGAGTCAGAAGTTAGTGGTGAACCAGTGATTGGTCAGAAACCAGTGACTGGTCAGAAACCAATGATTGGTCAGAAACCAGTGATTGGTCAGAAACCGTACTCAAGTACCTTACCTTGTAAGAGCCTCTACCCTTTGCCAGCGATTTCTGTGTAGGCTGGAGAAAACATTCAGAATTTAGTTGTAAGTCTTCCCAGCTCTTATTTTATACCAGCTCCTCCACTGTGCTTTCTGCCAGTGTCCAAGGCCTTGTGTTTAGTTGGTAATATATGAGGGTGGCTAGGGCTTCTTCTCGTCTCTCTTGAATGTGTGCTCAATGTTACTCTTATGTGTAAGAGATAGAAACTTGGGGCTGGGGATTTAGCTCAGTGCTTCAGTACCTGCCTTGCAAGCACAAGCTCCTGAGTTTGATCCTGTAACCACATACAACAATGCTAGGTGTGGTGACTCACACCCGCCAGCAGTCAGTACCATGTATCACAGTCCTGTGCGTGGTGGCTCATGCCTGTAATCCTAGCACTCAGCAGGCAGAGACAGGAGGATTCCTATGAGTTCAAGGCTTGCCTGGGCTACATCGTGAGCTTAGGGCCAAGCTGAACTACAAAAGTGAGACCCTGTCTCTAAAAAAAGAGAAAGAAATAGACACTTACAGTGACCTGTCTTCAAGGTGAAGCCTGACTCTGGTGAGTTGCCTGTAGACTGGACTGAGATTGGGCTCCTGAAAGGGTGATGGAAACAAGGGAGAAGGAGCAGTCAGTGAAGTGCAGCTTCACCGCGCCTGCTCTGATTGCAGAAGGGCTGGACGTCAGTGAAATCAACCACCTGGAGCTTAATCATTTGCCTTTAAACCCACGAAATGTTTATAGAGGGAGTGAGCCAAGATATAGGTGGCAGCTGGGGAGATGGTGCCCCCATAGTACCAGCCAGCGGAGTCCTGAGGTAGGGACCCGTGTGCTTGTTGTAACTAGCTTGGCATGTGCGCTGCCTGTTAAGCTGGCACCTGGACTTGCAAGATTGCAAAATGAAGTCTGGTTTTTCCAGCTCTCTCCCAGTCCTCAGTCTGATCTGTCCATTGCTCATGATCAAAGGTGAGGAGGCCTTCATTTCCCATTGTGTGCGGCCTTCTAAGACACCAGGAGTGTGTGGAAGATGTAATAATGCTGTCTTATTCTGTTCATCTATCTCCCTGCTACACGTCTGCACTGTGTACCAGCCTGTGACTTGCCTCAGCCAGAATCAGGGCATCAGCTGCGTTGACCTTTCCTATTCATTGCCATTAGAATTGCATCTGTTCCTTTTTTGCTTGATCGGTTGGGTGGCTGCGGTGTTGGTGCTGCTGCAGATGTTCTGCCACCGAGCTGCGTGCCCAGCTTGCGTCTGTTGCTGACAACCCCTAGGGGCATGGACTTTCTCTGCACTCTGAGTCACCGCACACCTTCACTAGTTGTCCTGCCCTGGGAGAACGGCCATGCTGGTGGAAGGAGAGGGGGACAGCCTTGGGCTGCAGTGCTGTGAGATGTTCTCACCAGGAGCTGTGGTTCTTCAACAGATGCACTACTGCTAAGTTTACTTTAACTGTCTTTAGTCAATTTCTGTAATTCTAAAAGGGTTGTTTTGTGTTCTTAAAAAATTTATTCTGTTTCTGTCTTTCCTTTAACACTGTTCTGTAGTGTATCCTGACCCTGCCATTAAGCAAGTAAATAAAATGATTGTCTTTTTCTCTGTCTAGATGAATCTTCTCTAAAAATGTTTGCAATGCTGTCCAATTTTTCAGGATTCCTTTAGTTCAGGAGAAGAACTTTGCTGCCCCTATTGTTGATCCCCCCCCTTCAGAAAGCTTCCTGAACCGCCCTTTTCTGTTGCTCAGCCGGAAGTTGCTGAAGCTCCTCTGAGGACAAGTCCTGAGTGTTCCCCACCAGTTCCTCAGCATCACCACTGACTACCTGCAGCCTGAGGACTCTGCTGTAGCGACAGGTCATCAAACACAGGGTCAGTTGAAGGCTCAGGCTCCTCCACATGGGCTTCAAAGTCTCTCTCCCTATATAATTTTAGGCCACACTTTTTTTCCCAGGTAGATATGAGTGTCCTTCGATGTTGGCCCAGGATTTCTCAACCCTACACAAGAAAGAATGTTGCAGTGTTTCTTCCTAAACTCTATAAAGTTTATTCTATATCTGTGACCATCTGGAAGCACTTCAGGAGGAATTCTGTAGTGTATAACTTCTTAAAATTAGCTATGACCTGCTGGTCCATAGGCTGCAGTAGGACAGTTGTATTAATGGGAGGAGCTTGACGGAAAGCCTTCAGCCAATTCTTCTTCTCAATCTCATGGGTGAGCAGAAGAGTTGTCCATGATGAAGAAAGCCTTGAGTGGTATACCTTTGTCCTCTGGATATTTCTTTTTCTTTTTCTTTTTCTTTTCTTTTTTTTTTTTTTTTGACAGAGGGTCTCACTTTATAGTTCAGGCTGGCCCTGAGCTCAGCCTCAAACTTACATCACAGAAATCTTCCTGCCTCTGCCTCCTGAGTGCTGGGATTACAGGCGTGAGCCACCACGCCCGGCACTGTGGTATGTGGTACTGGTTGCTGCTGGGGTGAGTCTCCACACCCAGTATGGTATGTGGTTACCAGGGGATCGAACCTGGGTCCTTGCACCTGCAAGACAGGCGCTGGAACCACTGAGCTAAATCCCTGGCCCCATGGATATTTCTTAAGAGTAGGACAGAAAGCCTCCCTGAGGTCTTCAAGAAAACATATTCTTGTTACCCAGGCTTTTCTGTTATATCTCCAGAGGACCCATACCCTATTTTCTATGACTTTCTGTTTTCTAAACACTCTAGGGGTCTGAAATTATGAAAGAGCCAAGAGAGATTTATCTTGAAGTCACGGCTCACATTGGCACATATCAGAAAGAGTTGCCTATCCTTCATTGGCTAATGGGCAGGCATTCTATTCTTCTTTATTAAGGGAGAATTCTCCTTCCCTTTATAAACTAGTGAGGAGGAAATAGGAAAGAAGAACATCATATAAATGCAAAAAGGAAGAAAAAGGAAAAAAGAAAAGAAAAGTAAATTGAAAAAAAAAACAACAACAGTGTTATTGGGATGCCTGGCTTTCTCCTAGACCCACAGTTTCAGGGCAGTGTCCTAGCCAAGACCATCCCTGCTAGCACTGGTAGAAGGCACTGGTCAGACCCAGGTCCGCGCGGGCTGAGGGCCTCAGCGGACAGTTGGATGGGGAGCAGTGCCGTGGCTTTCAGATGGCCCTGTGACCGCCAATGGTCTCCTGTGGCTGTCTGTCGTGTTTCCTACATGAACATACCACTGGGTACCTGGAGTGGAACCCAGTGGTAACTCGGTTCTGGTTCCAGCTCAAGTCCCAGCCTTCCAGGCACCACCTCCCAGCAAGGTCCCGCTGTGCTGGGCTGCTGTGGTGTGAGAGTCACTCCTGGCTGTGCCTGGAGGACGCGGGTGGCAGAGCCCGCTCTCCCTGCCAGTCACAGCTACTGTCCTTGCTCAGGTCTCCTGCCACGTTGCTGTCAGAAGTCCAAGTTTTACTCCAAAGTTTTTGTCCTCAGTGATCAGAAGAGTGAAGTCGACATTAACAGAATGGTGAGGATTTAGGGGCAATGCGTGCGGAATCTGTTCTTGAACGTACTAAATTTTTAAAAAATTTCTTTCTAGATATGTCATTGGACGGTGGGCATCAGTGACCACCTGTAAACCCGGAGTTGAGGAAAAGCCCAGGCTGGAAGTGGGAAGTTGACCCCTCACCAGGCTACAACCTGTTAGGCCACCATTGTTTGGGGAGTTGGGCCGCTTGGTGGAGATGGAGAGATAACCCCGGGCTGAGCTGTAAGTAGCAGGAAGACCGAGTTCAGCCCAAGAGGCAGGAGGAGAACCTGGAAATCAGAGCAAAGAAAAGCCACCTCCAGGGGCAGACGGTGTGACATGAGTGTGTCCTTGTGGAGTAAGTGGGGGTACGTGGGGCGAAGTCCAGCTCAGAGATGGTTCATAGGAACCGGGAGGAGAGGGGACAGCCGTGTTAAATGGCTCCTTCTGGGATGTTTTGCTACAGCGAGGAGCCTTAAAATCAGAGGTGACCCAACGTAGAAGTTGAGAAGAGACTTTTTTGAAGAGGTAGATACTCCAACCGTTTTATGTTCTGATGACCGAGCCAGGGGGAGGGAACCTCCAGGAGAGGATGACGCAGGAGCCCCTGTGGGTCTGTGGGCTCCATGGCCTGGCGAGAGGGCTGATGTCTTACTCATTACAACGACAGGCTGGGCACAGGGAGTGACAGGGCGAGGGCAAGGGAGGGGTGTGTGGAGCAGGCAGCACTCCTATGGTTCTGCTGCCTTAACACCCTGAGCAGCTATTATGGACGGGACTGAGTTTAAGGGGAGATGAGGGGCAGGATAAAAAAAAGCTTCCCAGGAACATGGGAGTCTGGGTGACCCAGGAAACCTCACTGATTGTCAAGCTGGACTTTCTATAAATCCTTAAAGAATCAAAGGAAATTTTAAAAAATGTCAACTCACTTAAAAAGCATGAAAGACCTAAAAACAGGTGACATAGGGGCCGGGGAGTTAGCTCAGTGGTTCCGGCGCCTGTCTTGCAAGCGCAGGGACCCGGGTTCGATTCCCCGGTAACCACATAACAATACTGGGTGTGGAGACTCACCCCAGCAGCAACCAGTACCACATACCACAGTGCCGGGTGTGGTGGTTCACGCCTGTGGTCCCAGCACTCGGGAGGCAGAGGCAGGAGGATTGTGATGTGAGTTGGAGGCTGAGCTCAGGGCCAGCATGGGCCACAGAGCGAGACCCTGTCTCCAAAAACCTAAAAAACAAAAAACAAAAAACAAAAAACAGGTGACATATCATCGTACTAAAATTTAGGAGGAAGGAAGCTGTAGTAAGGCCGGCGTCTCAAGAGACATTTGGTCTGAGGGCCTTTGCAGGAGAATATCAGAGACAACTTGAGTTCCTCAGTGTGCATGCAGAGGAGCATGGAAGCTAGTCACCACTGGAGTTCCAGTCCTCTGTGCTCACCTGCAGTTCCAGAGGCTTTAGTAGGACACAAGGCCAAGGAAGAAGGAAGGGCGTCCACACGAGATGGAGAAGGGGGTGGCGTGGGGAGCAGATACTGCAGGTGCTGTGCTGTTGAACGTGAGAAGGAGAAAGCGCAGGCTGGCATGTGTCTCATGCTGTGTGGCCAGGGAGAGGTTATACGCGATGGGAAGGGTTGCAGAGCGGCTCCCCGCCCTCCTGACTGTGTGGCCAAGTTTATCCGAAACTCCCACATGCCCATGCTTAGTGAAGGACACTGCGAGCCAGGAAGGCGAGGCCCAAGGTTGCCAACTAACCTCTGGTCTACACATGGCGCCAAAGTAGTCAAGATGGGCAGCGTCGTTGAGAATGCAGCCCGACCTGGCTTTGGTTTGTGTCCAGCGGTGTTCCTCGGTGCAAGGGGCAGGAACCAAGTCCGCCTACTTCGGAAGAAAGGGTTTCTGAGAAGGCTGTGCAGGGCCTCTTACAGTCTGCAGAGATTGGAGGCCTGAGCTTGGAGGATGAGTCCACCTCCGGGTCGCGTGAAGCCTTGTTTGCAGTGAGCAGTGGACTCCGTCCATGAGCTTCTCTGGCTGCCCAGGAGGGGGAGCTTTCTGCCCACTGAGACTCATAGAAAGCAGAGGCCCTTTAACTTGGCCAGATGCTTAGCTGCAGGTGAAGAGTGGGTGGTGAACAGCAGCCACAACAGAACAAACATCTTTGCAGAGTCAGACATGCCGGTTCAGCTCTCAGGTCTGTCACATACTCACTGTGTGATGCAGGCCACACGTACAACCTCACTCTAACCCACAGTTTGGCCCTTTGCCAATAAGATAGTAGTAGTGCTTCTGGGGGCGCGCGGTGAGGATTAGAAATTCCACCTGGGGTCACCGGCCCTTCCAGCGGAGGCTCAGACCTTCCTATTTTGACAGCTGTGCTGTTGCACCAGAGTAAGAGGGAGAGAGGTCCTGGACTTCACCCACAGTCCCATCACCTGGCTCCAGCCTTGCTCAACACTTCCGGCCCTTGAGGCTGTTTGGAGGTGAAAGGTGGCGTCCACACATCCCGTGAAGTCTGTGAATCACTCCACAACTCAGGCTTTTGCCGCCTGGTTTCCCAACAATATCCATGTATCCCTGGAGCTTCTAAAATGCCAGGCAATCTGCGAATCACATCACCAATATTGTCACAAGTCACCTTTGCCCAAGCTGTGAGTTGGGTCTGAGTGTCACTCCACATTTAGATGAGCCGTAGGGAGGGTGACTTTCCCCATGTTTGCGTGAAATGAGAGCATGTATTTCTACCTCTAGGCAGCGGCAGCCCTAGCAAAGGCGGGTGGGGCCCACCTGAGGGCCCAGCGCGGCCTCTTTAGCTTACAACAGGAAGCTAATCTTCTCTGAGGGCCAATGGCCCTGGAAAAAATCACCAGGATCCTGCTCTTCCTGCCAGAGCGAGGTAGGCTTCTTCTGTCACGTGTCCACAGCCTGGTCCAAGCTTCAGGGCACGATGAATGGAGCCAGAGCTCTAGGGGCTGACCCTGTCAGACCTGAGAGGCCTGGACAGCCTCTTCCGCTCACACCCAGGAAGGGGCAGCAGAAGTGTGTCCAAGGCCATCCTGGCCCCCAGGTCACTCTCTCCCCAGAGAAGGAGCCTGGGACTGAGCTGCATCTTCCCAGAGCAGAGCAGGCCCAGCTCATGTCGGTCTGGCCCTCGGCCCTGAGAAGCAGGCTGGAGCCTGCAAAGGGGACCACAGAGACATTCTCCTGTAACGGGGACGAGTGTGACGCAATGGCATGCTGTCCTTTCTGGGCATCCAGAGTGCCGCAATCTCCAGAGCAAACACTGGGAAATGGGCCCCTGCTGGAGGAGGGCAGAGCGGCGGTAGTCACCCGTGGCCAGGGCGCAGGGGCCTGCGCATTTCATTGTACCCCTTTGAGGAACTGTTTCGAAGAAGCACGAAATAAAACATTCCAAGGTTAATATTTTTTCACTTAGCAAGTGTCTCTAGATTTATAGAGCACACGGTGCTCCTCACTCACTCTCTGTCCTTGATCCCCCCGTCCTCCTGTCAGCCTGGCCGGGGAGGAGGCCCAGAAGATCCCCGCATCTACTCACCTCTCCAGCTGGAGAGCCGCCTTGTCTTCATTTACCCAGAGTCCGCAGCAAGGTGTTCAGGGACCGATAAATTGTCTCAAAAAAGTAAGAGGAGAGGATACACCGTGCTTGGCCTGGGCAGGGCCAGCGGAGGCTGGGAGAGACCCCCGTGGGAGTGGAGTATTGCCGGAGACACACATGAAGTCCGGACGTGATTAAGTTGATTAAACACGATTCTAAGGCAGGTCCTGGGGAAGGCCTGGGGCGGCAAGGGGATGAGGGTGCTCGGTGCGCTCTAGATTGTGGTCTGCACCTGCCCACAGTTGGAAAGCTGTGCCGTGCAGAGGGCAGAGAGCGCTTGGAAGTAGGAAAGTCTGCTGAAGAAGGTTTCATTGCAGCCTTTCTTGGCTCTGCAGCCCTTCTGTGTGCACGTCCTGCTTCTCTGTCTCTCCCCCTGACCCGGTCTGTCACCCATTCACGTGACCCTCACCAGACCTGTGTGAAGCTCCGTGCCTTCCCGGGCACTGTGCTGCACATGGAGCTCCCACAGTGAGACAGTCCCGACTGTGTGCACTCGGGCTGGACGCGAGGAAGACAGGCCTCCACAAATGAATAAACAAATGCAACTTAAGTGGGAAAATGGGGTGAGGACGCGCGTGGGGAGATGTGTGTGGTGCACCCTGTTTTAAATACAGCATTTGGAGCCGAGGATTTAGCTCAGTGGTTCCAGCACCTGTCTTGCAAGCGCCAGGACCTGGGTTCGATCCCCGGTAACCACATACCATAGTGGGTGTGGAGACTCACGCCCAGCAGCAACCAGTACCACACACCACAGTGCCGGGCGTGGTGGCTCACGCCTGTCATCCCAGCACTCGGGAGGCAGAGGCAGGAGGATTGCTGTGATGTGAGCTGGAGGCTGAGCTCAGGGCCAGCCTGAACCACAAAAGCGAGACCCTGTCTCAAAAAAACAACAACAAAAAACAAAAACAAAACAAAACAAAAAATAAATAATACATCGTTTGGACAAAAATCCGAGTGGACAGACACAATGAGCCGTGGCCGCGCCGGGAGCATTCCAGGCAGAGGGGAAGGCGAGCGCAGTGGCCCTGGGGCGGAGACGGGACCGATGGCCGAGATGGCCGCGGGGCGGTGACAGCAGAGGCTGAGAGGAGCAGGGTGGAGGGGCAGGCAGAGCAGGAAGGCGAAGGGCCGCAGGAAGAATTTGGATGTTAGTCTAAGGAGGGTAGAAAGAGTGGGAAGAAAACAGAGAATTTGTGGGATATTTTCAATTTGAGAAACAAAAAATTGACATTTTTACTATGAGGAAAATAGAGGGGTAAAGTTAAGAAGTGGAATTTCAAATGTTTAGCTTTGGGCCAAATAAATCCAAGTGGCTCCGTGGGGGGCTGAGTGAAGACACGGAACAGGAGCTGGGTACCTGGGGCTGAACCTGGAGTAGTTAAGAATACCTGTAACCCAGGAGGCTAGTTAGATGAGAACAAAGAGTCCAAGATGGACGTGCAGGAGGTACTGGGTCTTCCCTTGCCAAAAAACACCAGAAGATTAATGAGGATGAATGACAAATTGTGGGGATAAGATCAGCGAATATCCATTATATTTTCAAATGAACCAATGTTTGGTTTTGTCCTGTTTACTTTTCTTTGTTCTATATTTCATTATTTCTACCCTCATCTTCCTTCTTTGCTTCCATTTACTATTATTTTTTACTAGTGTTTGCAGTATATAATAATTAAATTACAATAATAACTGCATTACAATGACTATTACAATAATCAAGGGGAGTTAGTACATGTGCTACCATACCTTAATTATTTTTACATCTCTTACAACCCTTTCTTCCTCTCTGCTTTCATCTCTTCATTCCCTTCAATTTGCAAAAGACCTAAGTCCCTATTTCACATTTTCTTTTACTTTATAGTTTAACTTAATTTGGGTTTCTCACATAATAGAAACCAGGCAATATTCAAGCTTGTCTGATTTACTTAACATTATAGTCTGAAGTTATACCTATTTTTCTACAAATTACTCAAATTAGTCCTTCTTTGTAGCAGAGGAGTACATTGTTGTGTATAAATACCTCATTTTATTTATCTGCTCATCTGTAGTTTTCAAGATTCAGCTTTTATGAATTGTGGTGCATAAACATGGTTATACATGTATCACTATTATATGAAGTCTGTAACTCTTTCAGGAAGATACCTAGAAGGGGAATAGCTGAGTGGAGTGAAATCCTAATTTTAAGTTTTTGAGGAGTCTCCATACTGATTTCTATAGTATTTATGCAAATTCCCAACTACTAAGGAGAAGGGCTCCTTGCCAGAACTTGTTATTATTTGACATCTTGATAACAGCCATTCTTCCTGGACTGAGATAGTGTTATTTAAGTTTGCATTTCACTAACAGCCAGAGGTGTTGAGTATTTTTTCATGTATTTATTGGCCATTTATATTTCTTCTTCTTCTAATAAATATTTATTCATTTCAGTTGCCTATTTTTGATTGAGTCTTTTATTTGGGGGACTGTAGTATTTGAGATCTTTATATATTCTAGATATTAGTCCTCTGTCAAGGAAATAGCTAGCAAATTTTTTCCATGCTGTAGGCTATCTCCTTATTCTTTGGTTCTTTTCTTTCCTGTGTAGAAGCTTTTTAAATTTGATATAATCCCATTAATTATCCTTGCTGTTATTTCTTGTGCACCTGAGGTTCTGTTCAGAAAGTATTTGCCAATGGCTATATCTTCAAAGATTTTACCTGTTTTATCTGCCAGCAGGTTGTGTATTTCTACTTTAATATTTATATCTTTGACACATTTTGTGTATCATCTGTGGTGAAAGATATAGGTCTAGATTCCATCTTCTGTGCGTGGATAGCCTGTTTTCCTAGCACCTGGAGATGGTGTCTTCTCTCCAGTGTAGGCTTTTGTCCACTTTGCTGCAGACCAGATAGCTGAATGTGCTGGGGCTCTTTCTATATCCTCTTTTTGTTCCTTCAATCCACACGCCTGTCTCTGTGCCAGTACCATCCTGTTTTATCACTGTAGCTTTGTAATATAACTTGAAATCTGGATTGGGATTCCTCATGCTTTGCTATGGTTTCTATTATGTGAGAAACCCAAATTAACTACTTTTGCTAGTTTGAGTCTCTTGTGGTTGTACATGAGTTTTAGAGTCAATTTTCTTTAGTTCTGTGAGGAATGCTATTAGTATTGATTGGGGTTGGATTAAATTTATATATTAGTGTTAGTGATACAGTCATTTTGACAAAATTGGTTCTGCCTATCCAGGAGCAGGGAACCTCACTCCATTTCCCTGTTGTTATCATTGATCTCCTTTTTCAGAGTTCTGTAGTTTTCCTTGCACAGGTCTTTCACTTTCTTGTTTAGGATATTCCTAAGTATCTAATTTTTCTTGATGGTATTGTGAATGGTATTGTTTTCTTAATGACTTTCTTAGTGAATTCATTATTATTACACAGCTTTTGTGTGCTGATTTTGTAGCCTGACACTTCATTGAATCTGTTTATTAGTGCTAGGATTCTTGGTGAAATTTTTTGGTTCCTTTTCATAAAGGATTGAGATATCTGCAAATAACGACAATGTGGCTTCTTCCTTTCCATATTACTTTTCACTTTCCCCATATCATGTATCACTTTTATTACTTTCTCGTGTCTGATTCCTTTGACCAAAGTTTGAAGTCCTATATTCCACAGGGGTGGAAATATTGAACATATTTGTCTTCTCTCTGATTTTAGAGGGAAAGCTTTAGGCTTTTCTCCATTTAGTATGAGATTGGCAGCAAATAGCTTTTATCAAATAATGATAAGATCCTTCTTTATCATTTTTTTCCTAGGTTTTTATCATGAATAGATGTTGGATTTTGTCCAAGGCTTTTTTCCATATCTATTTAGATGACCACATGGTTCAATGTTCCTGATTGCTTAAGGTGTTCTTCGTCATGGGAAGACCATTTCTTCATCAATTTTGAAAGATAGTTTTGCAAGATACATTAGTTAGGGTTGACAGTTGTTTTCTTTTAGGGCTTGAAACCCTTCACTATAAATTTTCCTGCCCTTAAAAGTGTATGTTGAGAACTTTTCATTGTGGTGTGTGGTACTGATTGCTAATGGGTGTGAGTCTCCAAGCCTAGGACTGTGGCATGTGGTTACTGGGGATCAAACTTGGGACCTTGTGCTTGCAAGTCAGGCACTGGAAATACTGAGCTAAATCCCCATCCCTGTATCTTTTACCTCTGTTCTCAAAAATGTCTGTTCATTTCAGATGCTCATTTTTTAATTGGGCCTTTAAATTTGAGGGGTCTGATTTTTGAAGTTCTTTATATATTTTAGATAGTAGTCCTTTGTCTGAGAAACATCTGATAAAAAATTTTTTCCCACATTGTAGGTTGTCTTTTTGCTCTGTTGGTGATTTCTCTTGCTTTGCATTAGGTTTTTAATAGGACAAGATCCCAGTTGTTGATTCTTTGTGCTAGTTCTGCTGCTACTGAGTTTGTTCATAGAGTCTTTCCCCGTACCAGTGTCTTCAAGTGTTCTACCTTACTAATCTCCCAGAAAAGTTAGTATTTCTGTTTTAATATTTAGATCTTTAATTCACTTTGATTTTAGTTCAGCATGTGGTGAAAGATGTAGATCTTATTTTAATCTTCAGCAGATTGAAACCCAATTTTTCGAGCACCATTTGTTAAAGGGGCTCTCTTTCCTCTACTGAGTGTGTCTGGCTCCTTTGTTGAAGATGAGGTCCCTTAGTATGTCTGGAGTTGTTTCTGCATCTTCTAGTCTGGTCCATCGATCCTCAGGTCTGTTTCTTTGCCAGTACCATGCTGTTTTATTACAGAGGCTTTATAGTATAGTTTCAAATTGAGAATTGTGATACTCCTCTGCCATGTGTTTGTTACCTAGAATTGCTTTTGCTATGATTTTTTTGGATTATTTTCTCTAGTTCTGTGAAATATGCTGTTGAGATTTCAATTGGCATTACATTTAAACTATAGAGTAGTTTTGAGAGTATGGCCATTTTGACAGTATTGGTTCTTCTTACTGAGGAATAAGAGATGTCTTTTCTGATATCCTCTTCAATCTTCATTTTCAGAGGGCTGTAGGTTTCAGAATAGAAGTCTTTCACCTCCTTTGTTAGACTGACTCTTAGATATTTCATTTTTTGGATGCTTTTACGAAAGGAATTGTTTTACCAATTTCTCTCTTAGTGTGTCTGTTACTTGTGTATAGAAAGGCCATTGAGGATGTCCTCAAGGTACGTCCATTTAAGTATAAATGATTCAAACTTATCATTTTTTATGGCAGAGTAATACATCCTCATAAGTGAAATAAATAGGTCACCGATGTGTAAATATCATATCTTTTCTCTGGTATGAGAAAACAAAGCTATAAATGAGTTCTAGAATGTATGTTATATATTGTGAAATAGAAAACACTCAAAGCATAATGGAGTGAAGGGGGGAAAATAATGAAATTATAACAAAATGGAAGGAAACAAAGTTCATATATATGGGGGGTGGGGGTGGTAGGGTGGGCAGGGCTATGGGAAAAAATGAGAATTAAGTTGTGTCATATACTGGTGCAAATTCTCATTGTTGAATGCAATCATGATGTATATATATAATGTACCAATAAAGATTTCAATTTAAAAAAAAAAGAAAGGCCATTGATTTTTGAGTGCTGACCTTTTATCCAACTACTGTACTGAATCTTGTGATTAAGTCAGTCTTTGTTAAGGCAATTTTGGTATCTACTGATAATATTTTTTTCTTGACTGTTAACATAGTGTATTACATTTATTGATTTGTGTATGTTGAACCATCCTTGCATCCCTAGAATGAATCTAACTTGGTCAGGATGTATGATCTTCTTGATGATCATCTGTGTTGTGTTTGTCAGTATCTTATTGAGGATTTTTGCATCTATATTCATTAGGGAGATTGTCGTGTAGTTCTTTTTCTTGGTTGGGTCTTTCTCTGATTTTAGAATCAAAGTAAGGGCTGCTTTCAGGAATGAATTGGAGAATATGTCTTTTGCTTTCACTTTCATTAAAGAGTTTGAGAAGTAGTGGTGTTAGCTGTTCCCTAAATTTCTTGTAGAATTCAACAATGAAGCCATCAGGACCAGAACCTTTCTTTGTTGGTAGGTTTTAATTTTATTTTCAATTTCTGTGATTGATATTGTGGTATTTAACATTTTTATATCTTCTTTGTTCATTTTTGGTAGTTTATATGTGCCTAAGAATCTGCTCATTTCTCCTGTGTTTCCCTTCATCTTAGAGTATAGTTTTTCAAAGTAGGTGTTGATTATACTCTGGTTTCTGCTTGATATGTTATGATCTTACCTTTTCATTCCTACCTGTATGAATTCGAGCCTTTGCTTTCCTTTTTCTGATAAGGTTAGGTCTTATGGATTTGTGACCGTTATTGTCTTTTCTTAGGCTATTATTTAGAATTTTTTGGAGTATTAGTTTGATATTTATGAAATTTTTCAGGTGCTCTTTCTCATGGAAATATCTTACTTCCCCATCGGTTGTGCAAGATGATTTTGCAGGACATGCCAGTCTAGGTTGGAGATTGTTTTCTTTTAGGGCTTGAAACACTTCACTCCAGGCTATCCTTGACCTGAGTATTTGTGTGGAATTCTGATGGGTTTTCCTTTGTATGTGATTTTTTTCTTTTCTCTAGTTGCTTTGAATATTTTGTTCTTCTGTTGGATTTCTGGTCTTGACTATTATATGCCTAGGTGTGGATTTTTTTTTTTTTTAAATCATGGCTAGTTGGAGTCCTATATGCCTCATTTATTCACATGTCAAATTCTTTTCTCCTGCTTGGGAAATTTTTGGCCATTATATCTGAGCAGGCTTTTTTTTTTTGATGTCATTTGCTTTCTCTCCTGATTCTTTGTTGACTCTGATCAGACTTATATTACTCTTCTTTGCACCATCTAGCATCTGCTGGATTGATTTCATGTGTCTCTTACTATTTTTAAGCAATCTTTCTTTTCCTGGCCACTAATTGCCATGCTGTCTTCTATGTCTGAGATTCTGTCTTAACATTCATTAGTTCTACTGAATAAAGTTGAAGTGGAGTTTCTAACCTCTTGGCTCTTCATTTGAATCTGTTTATTGGATTACAATTGTTTTCTATGCTGGGATTCCATCTATTCCTGAGGTCCTCTATTTTTTAATCTGTTTTTTCACTATGGTCATTATCTCTGTTGTTATCTAAAAGATTATTTCAGATTTTATTTTTTTCAGATGGCCTTTTGTTGCTAGTTCATAGAGACCAAGTAGTTCAGTTTCAGGTGATCCATCTCATACCTTTCTAAATTTCCCTTTGATGATTTGAAATTTCGAGTTTGGGTATTATTTAGTTGTTTTATTTCTATTTTTGTTGTTGCTGATGATGACAATGTTTTTGGCTTAATTCCTAGGTTTCTGCCTATGAAATACTTATTGCAAGTATCTGTCTCGCTAATATTTAGAACCTGTAAGAAATGGCGACTTCCTGTGTTGTTCTACTTCCCATATAATTGGGCTCTAGGCTTTAATCCTGTAATGACCCTGAGGCAATCTTTATTCTTTTTGTTGTTGTTGTTTTTGAGACAAGGTGATTTAACTTGTCTTTCATTTGTAAGTCTAATTTTGTTATAGTTTGTATCTCAGCTTTCCTCCAGGACGTGGGGCATAATGGAAGAGAGTTGAGTGGTTGGGAACATGCTCTTGCAGAGGATGGCAGAAACCTAAACGAGCCCTGTCTCTCTCTTTGCTTAACACGTGCTCCCTCTACCGTGTTCTGCTTCACCATGAGCCTAAAGATAATGAAAAAAAACTGGAAATAGACTGAAACTTTGAACTAAAGCAGAAATTTTCCTCCTTTTGATTTAGCCTAAGCATTAAAAATGCAATGGAAAATTAAGTACATTTCTTTACTGCAATCTCAACAAATTCTCTTTTCAAACGCCTAACTCTTTAAAGACATATTGACAGTGTTTCTCATTTTAGTAGTCACATTTTTATTCCTAAAAATTTTCATTTGTTTTATTATTCAAATCTCTCTCATCCTTCTTCATTTTCTCTAGTAAACTTGTCTTTGTAATCACGTCTTTATTTGGGATAAGAGAAGAGGCAGGGTCAACGAATTCACAATGGAACTTAAAATTAATTAGAACTAATGAGAACAAAAGTACTGTATTACAATGTGTGAAACATGGTATATGTGAAACTTGAAAGTTTTTTGTTTGTTTCATTTTTTTGTTTGTTTTCTTTTGTATCAAAGATAGAATGTAGGACTTTGTGCTTGTGAGGCAGGTACCAGAACCACTGAGCTAAATCCCTGGTCCATTGGTTTGTGTTCCCCTCAAACACACACACCAACGATCAAACTCAGGACCTTGTGCTTGCAAGGCAGGCATGGCCCCAATGAACTAAATCCTACACCCTTGAAAGTTTTAAAATCTTAAATATCTTTATTAGAAAAGAATATAGCTGTGGTCTATGGTGCAGTGAGTAGGGCCTGCAGTTTGGCTGGAACATTCTCAGAGGCCTGACAACTCCAGCTTCTACACAGTGGAGGCCAAGAGCTCACACGGGACCATTGTGTAGGGAGGAGATCTGGTACCTGTGTCCTGGTTTGTGACATGGTGAAAGTGTACTATGACAATTACATTGTAATTAATGCACAAGCTCAGGATATGCACAAACTGTTCTGCTTGTGATGCCTCATGAGTGTTACTTTCACTCTATGTATTCTCTGTCATCAGTCTCAGGTCTGTATTTTTGCTTTGTAAATATGTCTATCATTTATTTTATTTTTTTGCTATAAACATGCTTATTCTTTTTGTCATTCTCTTCATGAGGTAGTCTTCTATAATCTCCCAGCTGATTTCTTACCAGGAGTCCGTTGTTAATCTGCTACAGGGACAATCTTTTTTTTTTTTTTTTTTAGGTTTTTTTGAGACAGGGTCTCGCTTTTGTGGTTCAGGCTGGCCCTGAGCTCAGCCTCCAACTCACATCACAATCCTCCTGCCTCTGCCTCCCGAGTGCTGGGATTACAGGCGTGAGCCACCACGCCCGGCACTGTGGTATGTGGTACTGGTTGCTGCTGGGTGTGGGTCTCCACACCCA
>PVIR01024213.1:0-26186 GCA_004026965.1 Petromus typicus | reverse complement strand
ATATCTCCACCATCCACTTATGGCTGGGGTCCCTGCATTCTTAGGAGTGTGAAGAAGACACAAGTCCTCAGGTGCCCCTAACAGTGAGGTGATATTTCTTTGGGTTTTGACTGCTAGAAAGGTATTTCAGGGGAAGTTCAGCTCTTTACAGCACTGGAAGCAGAAATGGACAAGCACTATTCAAACTACTCCTGCATTAAGTTCTCTACTCTCATTGTGGCCAGTACAAGTAGTAAGACCAAGCAAGTCAGTGTGTGAGAGTAACATCAAGAAGCACAGCTACAGAGGAATGTGGAGAATTGAGTCAGTTGAAGCAACATTTCTCCCATGATTCCTAAGAGAATATGGAAATGCAAACCTTTTTAAAATTGGTATTTCATGAAGAGTTCTACGTGAAAGTGATAAATTAGTAAGAAATACAAGAATACTAACACAAACAAATGACAATAATAAAAGCGGGATAAAAAGCATTGTAGGAAAAAGTACAATCACTATTTTATGTGGTTGTATTGTTAAAAATATTTGCAAAGTTAAAATAATGTAATATAATAGCTGCACATTAATCTAATTAGTATATGTAACTCTGTTGCAAGGAAAGGAAAAGTGAATTATGTGTATGTGGTAGTGATATCCTCAGGGAAAATCTCATCAGTTCTAATAATAGGAAATATCTTGTAATGTCACGATTTGGAAAAAAAAAAACAAGAGCTAATGTAAGCATGCAATTAAAAATATTGAAAAGTACTCTTTGGACCGGCTCCAGGTTGGAGGGGATCCGGAGTGGCAACATGAAACTGCTCACCCACAATCTTCTAACCTCCCATGTACGGGGTGTGGTTCCTCGTGGCTTTCCCCTGCGCCTCCAGGCCACCGAGGTCCGCGTCAACCCTGTGGAGTTCAACAAGGACTTCGTGGCGCGGATGATACCCAAAGTGGAGTGGGCGGCGCTTCTGGAGGCAGCCGATACCTTGCACCTGGCGGAGGTGCCCCGAGAGCCAACTGAGGGCTATGAGCATGATGAGGACTTTCTGAGAAAGATGCACCACGTGCTGCTGGAGGTGGAGGTGCTGGAGGACACCCTGCAATGCCCAGAGTCTGGACGTCTGTTCCCATATCAGTCGCGGGATCCCCAACATGCTGCTGAATGATGAGGAAACAGAGACCTAATGACCGACACCAACCAGCTTGCTGTCAATATTTGTTGTTCTGCCATCCACAGCCCCAGACCTTGACGCAGTGACGCACCAAACACAGTGTTCTTGAGCTCCATAGTATATCTTTTTTTTTTCTCTCATTAAAGGTTCAAAACCAAAAAAAAAAAAAAAAAAAAAAAAAAAAAAGTACTCTTTGGAGAACAAAGAGATGTGAATATGATATTATTGATTCTGTTACAAGCCTTACAGTATCAGTTGAATCTTTGAACTCTGTTCATGTATTACTTTCTTAAAATCAAATGTATAAATGAAACAGAATTAAACCAAATAAACAATAATATTATTGTTTATAAATTAAATTTTATGAAAGTAGATAATAGCTAAATGACATCGAACTTCCTTATCCTTTTTCTTGTAAGAACAGTGGGCAGAAGGCAGTAGGCAATCAGCCATTTCATCTTAAAAATTCTGAAAAGTACAATTCTAACATGCCTGGCAAAATAGCTTAATTAGTGTCATGTGTTTGCAATTTTATTTTTTAAATGTAGCCTCTCTTAATTTAATATCCTTTTTATTTATTAATATTCTACACATTCAGTGTCTACCAAATCACAAATGTGGCTGCTAAGCAGTCATATCTCCTTTAAGAGGACCCAAGTCCTTATTTCCCAAATGCCTGAACCAAAATTACTCCATTTATTTTAGGAACTAAAATACAGTTTCAAAAAGAACTAGAGAGTGATACAAATGTTCCAGACAGGAAGGTAATTTGGAGCTTCTTCACACTGGAATCCTTCTGAGGACCGGCTTAGCAATTGTGTAGTAAAGTATATCACCAAGATCAGTTCTTGCTAGATCATGTGTCCTATTGTCCCTCTCACCCACCTGGAAACATTTTATTTAGTCTTTAAAGTTCTACCTAAGAGCATTATCTATTAGCCACTAAAAAGAATGATTTTATACTTTCACACTATTGTAGGGAGCTACCCATGAATATGCAAACTGGGAATACTTCAGATTTATTCCAATATTTTGTTATTTTAAACACCCTAAATAGTCCATTGATGTAAAGCACTGGTATCAAACATCTCTAAACACCAGCATATCTGGCAGGTGCAGCAGATTTCAGAATGGTTCTCTTGTTCTGGTATAGATTCATATTTCCAAGGACACAGTTTTCAAGGCCTTTTGGGTATTTTGTTGCCATCCTTGCTTTCCTAGCATTATGATATACAATATGCCAAGAGGATCACAAACTATCTCCATCCCCAAGTGAAAAAGAGAAGCCAGACATTTCCAAACTAATGAGCCATTCCTTCTCACTGATCACCATCATCTTCTCCCCACCAAACGAGGTCAGAGAAAGTCACTTGTGAGACAGATTATGGGTTCACTGACTTAAATTGTGGGAAAGAACTACAGGATGAAACTGTAAGAGCCGTGGGAGGCTCACGAGGCAGAGAGAAGTACACAGAGAGAGATGTGCTTGTTCAGAGAGCAGGGTGTCTGCAGGTCTGAGCCTAGGGAATATCATGTGAGACTGGAGAAGCCTTTGAGATGCACTGTCTAGGACATGTGCTGCTAATATCTGTCCATCCAACCTGTTTTCTGGGCTAGACAGTTTAGCAACATGATGCCCACTGCATAGCTCTGCTTTCTTGAGTGCAGAGACCTGTAGGAAGATGAGGATTTATTAGGTAAAAGGCAGGTGTCTCAATTTAAGGCACAATTATTGAATTCTTCCTTACAATCCTTGGAAAAAATATTGAAATTTCCTGGAAGGGACAAACCATTGTATCTTTGAATCATTTTTGTATCCTTTAAACTACAGTGTTTATTTCCTTGTCTGCTTTTCATCTGTCTTGATTTTTCTATACTACTTCATTTTCAAGAGACACATTCAATGTTGTCTAAATATCAGGATCCTTGCAGAAGACAAAATCAGCAAGCAGAGGAAGGCTGGTAAGAGCTGGAGGAGGAGCAGAAAGGCTCAGTAAAGGCAAATGAAATCAATCTACACAGAAAATGTGGGGCGTGAGTGTGAGGGGTGGGCATAGATTTGGGCACTGGACAAGGGGCAATGAACAGGATGAGCAGTTTATGAATCTGCCAGAAAAAGGAGTTAAGAGGACAGAAGACATATGAATTCTGTTCTCCTAACTTCATCTAGGAAATACAGGGAGAAAGGAGTTTCTATTTGATTATTTTTAACTTTTATAAATTATGCTTCTCTGAAGTCTAATCTGCTCCAAAACTGAGTATCATGGGTCACACTGACTAGTCACTATGTGGGAACAGAACTGTTCTTGTCAGGCTACATGTCTTGTTGCAACTTCTCCCTTCCAAAAATCCTACCCTTAGAGACAAGGAGTGGATCAGAAAAGGTCAACTTTCCAGCTTTTGTCACACTTTGTCAACACAACAGTCCACTCCTGTGCTCGTATCCAAAGTCTGATGTGTTCTTTTCTAAATTAGTCTACTTTTGATCCATACCCTATCAAAAGGAATGTTGAGCACACAATGCTAACCAGAAGCAGGCTGGAAAAAAAAGAAAGAAAGAAAGAAAGAAGGAAAGAAAGAAAGAAAGAAAGAAAGAAAGAAAGAAAGAAAGAAAGAAAGAAAAAGCGCTCCCAAACTTCTCTCTCTTAGTTACTTTTCTTGTTGCTCGGACAAAATACCCAACACCCAAAGTTAGAGGAGGACAGACTCATTTGGGCTCACAATTTGTAAAGGTTTCAATTCATAGTCACTTGGCTCTGAGGCAAGATGGTGTGGCAGAGGGGCATCACAAAAGCAAAGGAGTCTGTAATAGGACAAGCAGGAAGCACCAGGAAGTAGCAGCAGCAGTAAGTTTGCTTTTTCCTTTTATCCCACTGAAGCTATAAGGCTTCTAGCAGTTGCCTCCATACTCAGGATCAGATTTGTCTTCAGGAAGTCCCTCAGCCACAGCCCGAACTATACTAATTCTGATCAGGGACTAATTTAGTTATCACACACTCTTAATCCCAGAACCAGGCAACTCTGAAAAGCCTCTCCTTTAAGCTTTGTGGGACATCTAGACACAAGCCATCACAACTGCTCCAAACAGAAAATTGAAAATTAGAGACCAAAAATTGTATACAGTATGGCTAGTATAAGTTATCACACTTTGGAATGGTTGGGGAAGTAACTGCTTATATGCAATAGTGTGCACATTATCTCTCGCCATTCTCCAGAGATATAATTAAATAAGGGTGATATCCAAATGGGAAATTACTATTCAACAGGCTCAAATGATGACATTTAATATCAGAGGGACAGAAAGAAATTCATATAGTAATAAGAAATGCACTAAGATTTAGAAAGAAATCTAACTATGAATTCTTTCATAGTCCCTTGTTCTATCCATGTAGAATTGTATAAATTGTCAAGCAAAGAGCAATCAACATCAAACCTTAGGAGAGATAAGACCATAAACAGAATAAAATCAACTTATTTGAAAACAAAGAAAATTATATCTGTTGGGGGATAATTAAGATCATGTCCAGGGAAAATAGATTCAAGCAGTCTTGAAAATGTGTTTTGAAGCTTTATAAAATAGATGCATTGATAGCTTTACACCCATCAGGCTCTGGAAAATACACCACTTGCTAAGCAGGAGTTTGATTAGTGCTACAGTCGGCTTGCCTTACATGAAAGGCACTGGGTGCAGTTTCCCTTTCTGGGTGGCCTGATGGAAAAAATCCATTTACAGAACTTTAGCACGGGTGATGAAACCATGTTTCTGGAAAACGTGAGTCAGCCCAGTGCAAAAGTTATTTCACTGCTGGGGCAGGCTTGTCTGCAGCCCACTTTAAAAACTCAGCTGCAAACACATCTGAGATTTGATAAGCTATGCCCTTTCCACTGCTCAAGTATGCTGAATCATTGCTACTGTGTTTTAATCTTTTTCTCAGCCAAACACCCATCTATGTCCTCTAATATATCAAAAAGGTCACTGGTGTCTTCGTGGAGAACAGAAAGTCTAGAGTTCTTTTTCATTGAAAGGACAGATAATGTGCCAAGAAATGAACATAATTTTTCAGTTCTTTGACAAAAGCATGCAAGACAATGGAGTTTGTATATATGTAAACACTATGAAAAAGAAATGTTTGTCCTTTTGAAATAAGGATGATGAAAGAAAGAATAAGCAAAAATTTTGAACAACATTGAAATGGAAAGAAAAATATTTGTAGATATTTTATCTAATTGATAGCAAGAATTCACAATCTTTATAATATGGTCAGAGTTGATTCATTAATAAAGTAGTAGAAAGGATGAGAGTACTAGAAAAGTGAGAGTACTTGAAAAGAATCAATAGACTTTGGTAAAATAATGGATGTGTAAACTGGCTGGGATGGCTGGCTGGCTGGCCTCCTTTCTAACTAATTAAAGTCAAATAGCCTTCAGCAATAAATCTGTCTTGTCTCCAGAATAAACCTCTATTTCTTTCTTTTCTCTCTTTTCTGTGATTTCTCTTTTTATATATTCTTGCTTCACATAATCTGTGCTGAAAATCTAAAACTCTATTTTACACACACATAACATTTTTCATCTAAATTTATCTGGGTAAACCTTTTCTCTAGAAGACTACATAGCCCCAAGACTCACCCTCCAAGTTCAAGTAGCACTTGAAACTATATCTTTCTACAACTTACACAGAGTGAAGGTTGTAAAAAACATAATGATTAAAGATTATGTTCCTCTTACTATTCTAAAAGCTATTTTAATTGACAGATTAGAATGAAGGAACATCATTAATAAATCAATTGTGTGTGTCTATGTTATAAAGATAACAGAACAAATCATGCAATTTTATAGAATGGCTTTGCATTTAAGTAGAAACTTCTCTAATGAAGAGTTCTGTTATTTCATAAATATTCAATAGGAGATAGAAAAGGAGCCAAATCAAATTAGATTTTTTAATGTCAGAAAGATAAGTGGTCTACTACATAACAATGCCCACGAACTTGATCACAGAGGCAACAGAAAGACAAGGACAAAGTCATCCTCATCACTTTCCTATTGCCAGGATGTGACAGCAGACACCCACATGTAACGGAGGACAGGTGGATATTGAATCCAAGTTTCCAGCTTGCTCATTCTACTGCTGGCTGTCTGCAGTGTAGAAATGCCTTATGGGAGGACATGGTAGAAGTTGAGTGAGCAGAAAAGGATGGAGGAGCGGGACAATAATGGACCTTCCCAAGCCTCCTCCACAAGGATCCACCTCCACACAGGCCCGGCTTCCTAAAAGCAGCTCAGTCACTGACCTCTTCTGAGGATCTATCAACTGACAAATACAGGGCCCCTGATCCAATCACTTTCCAAATACATGAGACTTTGGGGAAGCCTTTTAGATTTAAACCATCACAAAATTTAAATGCAGCTAATACTCATGAAGGGAAGAGACTGTTCACAATGTTCCTCTTTTGAAACAAATGACATAGTCATGAGGATCAGTGATATTTTTAAACAATAATAAAATATTTTTATGACTTAAAGTGAATTATAAAATTGTGGAACACAAAGTAATTAAAACTATTTGTCAGATTTCTCAACTAGAAATAGCTATTAAAAGTTTGACATATCATATGTCAGTGTTTCAGTGTACATTAAAATAGTCATCTCAAAATGACTGTTATCATTCAGTAAAATTTAAGAAGCAGAAGAAAAAAATAGAACTAGGAAAAGATTCTTAAAGGAATCATGGAAGATACAACATTTCCTGCCACACTAGAAGTCACCATCATAGTGAAGGTGATGAACTGTAGGAAGGACTCAATAAATATTTATTGAGTTCTTACCCAATTCCGATGATCAAAAATGGTGCTTAAGTTATATCTATGCCACTATAGAAACAGTTGTGGAATTTCCAAATAGTACTACAAACAGGTCACATAGCAGAAGAGTGAAGCAAGAGAGAGCCATGTGAAGGGGCTGCAGCCTGTCTATGTGACAATCTGACTTTGAAGTAAGATGGAGAACATGCGTGTTTGAATAATCCAGAGATGCAAGACTCAGCACTTAGCAATAAAACCACAAGGAGACCATGCAATGACCCCTGAGTTTCTCTCCTGAGTACATGAGCACAAGATAAGCAAAAAAGCCAATCACATCCACTCACTGATCCTCAGTAGAAGGAACATTCTCTAGTTTACCTGCAGTACATTTCAGCGTATGGCAGCCACACCAGAAGAAGACCTCATGAGATAGCCCAGATTTCTAGAAACAGTGTCTAATGGACTGATGAAATGGTGCAATGTGAAGAGTAAACCAGCGTTTTCCCTCAGTATTGCTTTTAAACAAACACAATTAAAATTGTATTATCAGTAATACATATTGTTGATAATACAGTTGAACATGCTCAAAAGAAGCAAAAATGCCATGCCCTTTATCATGGGAGAGAAGAAAATATAGTAGAAAATTGCTAATAAGTATTCTGTTGGATCTTCAGAGTAAATATGTGTTTCAAAACAAATTACCCATGTTACTGAGATGAGTAAGAGTGAGTTTTCACACCTCATTGGCATATGGTATATTTCATTGTTCGAGATCTGTGAAATGCTCCTTTTCATGTAGTAGGCTCATGCTTGCCTCACATTGCTCAGATTTAAACATTGCCTCTCCCAGAACTCATGCTCAAGCAACTTTCATGTAATTTAGTGATTCTGTCAAGTGAATTCAACAATGAAAATATTAGGACAATTCCAATTAATATTACAGAATGGCAAGAAAAACAGCTTGCTGAACAATATTTTCACCTCTGGATGTTGTCTTCAATTAAAATTTCTATCAAATGGAAGAATTGATCAGTCTCTTCAAGCAAGAACTCTTGCTTCCTACAAGTAAACAGAATTATTTTTTCCATTAGAGCTTCCAGTGCCTTTATAGTTTGTCCTGCTCAGCTAGGGAAACACTTCATTGCATCCCAGAAGCCCCTTTCATTGTGTGTACTTCTTTGGCAATCCATAGCATGTGGCAAGTTCAGGAGTCTCATCTGGACATGTCAAAGTTAGACTGCTGAAAAACATCAGGAAATATCAGCTAGTTGCCACTGAATTTTATGATGTGTATTTCTATGCTTTGAGGTATAGCTTTGTATACACAGACTAATTCATGTTGATGCAAGCTTTATAAGGAAAGCGATCTATTTTCTTTCTTGATGTCTAATCTTATTTGTGGCATCTTTGATTAAAAAGAGCACACCTCACCATCCTGTTGATTGCAGCAAGGATTGTACTCATTATTACATTATTAAGGGAATACACTAGGTGATAAAATGAATTTGACCAGGAAAAACATCACATTTAAAATAATTATGCTGAAGTGGTTTTAATGGTGATAATCATATTAATTAAGAAACACACATGAGCTTCTAAATCTTGGTATAAAAGTGACCCAAGAAATCATGGATTTTCAATTTGTAAAAGAGGTAAAAACTGATAAGGATAGATTTGGTGGTTTTCTTTCAATGTTTCATTTAAATATGATTCAATACATGGATTGACAATTATTTCTCAGCGGATAAATGCACTTGAACTCACTGGTAATCCCTAAGCTGCCTTTGATTACTTATGTCATTTTTTTTTTAAATTAAGGGACCCAGGTAAAGGCATTTATTCACATATTTAACTATGTAAATATAACTAAAACATGAGATTTCATGGTGTTAATGTCAAGAATCTCTACAGGCTAGCATGAACTCCCACTGTAAAGAATACTGTGCTTCCAAGATTTGTCTTCCTGGGCTCCTTGTGTATCATTTCTATGAAGCACAGTTTTATAGTCTATAATCAGAAACAGTGAAACAATAGTTTCTAGCTATTGTTTTCTAACAGTGCATAGGTTGCTATGTTGAAGAGGGTTTTCAGTGACTCACCTATGCAGATGTATGAATAAAAGATAAAGAATATGAACATGCATTATAAAATAAACCATAATATTTACTTAAATTATATAAACAATATAAAGCATTTTTGTTTCAGAAATTTGCATCAATTACTACAAATATACTTCTAAAGTGAGTTTGTACACACCATAAGGTATAATTTATACTGTGAAATGCACACACCAACACAATTCCTATGAAAATTTGAATGCTCTAGCACCAAAAAACACAAAATGGTGCTATAGACTTTCATTGCAAATATTACTTTGCTTTGATTTTATTCTTCTTTTCAATTTATTTTTCTGACTGCGAATGTTGTGAGTCCCTTTAAAAATGTTTTATCAGAGGGACATGTCTGGGTGATTGCCCTGTACTTCTTCACTCTTCATTCTGTGATCCATAAACAGCTTCTTCCTTTCTTCTGTTTTTTTTTAATTACAAAATCAATACACAGCACTAAGCAAAATTGAAGAACTGATAAATGTAGAGGGATAATCACATAGTCATCAACACAGCTGCTATCGAATCTTTGTTACATTCCTGTGAGAATTTTTTCTAACATGTATGCGTTTTATTTTTAGAAAGTTAAATGCTAGTATGTAACTCATAGGTCTTACCTTTTTCCCTCTGTACTACAGACATTTTCGTGGGTAAATTGCCCAAAACAATACACCTTATATCTCAAGAGAGTCTCAGATTTTCAACAGAGTGTGAATGAGAGCACAGAGTTCCCAGTTTCTTCTTTTGAACATCTCATGTTAGTATATGTGTCATGTTGCTATATTATTAACTAAAATTCATACTTTATTCAGATTGCCTTAGTTTCTCTTTAAGTTTTCTTCTTGCTCCACTGTCTCACACAGATATCATATTATACTTAGTTGTCAGATCTGTTCTGCTTCTCTTAGAAGAGATAGTTTCTCTGAATGTCCTTGACAATTTTATAGACTATACACAGGTCTTTAGGAGCATATTCCTTTTGGGGGCTTTAGGTGGTGTTTTTCTTATGATTAGACTAATATTTGTGGAGGAAGATTTCAAAGAGAACGTGTCATAGTTTTTCTATTATATCAAGGAAATCAGCATGATGTATTGCTCTTGATTTTGATCTTGATCCCTAGATGAGTTAATGAGTGTTGTTTTTCCACTGTTAAGTTCACCTTTGTGCCAGGTGTGATTCTCTATTTAGTGGGAAAAAAATCATTATGTGCAGGTCAGACTAGGAATGGGAGGAACTTCTTTGAGAACATAATGTTTCCCTAAGTTAATTGAACTATTTCTCAAGGAAACTTGTCAGCCTTGTCCATGCATTGGTGCAACTAATAGCATATTTATGCTTGTATGGACTGATAGATATTTATTTTATGTTAGAATTTATAACTCACTACCACTTATTTTGTAGTTCAAGTTGTACTTCTAGCTTCAACTCAGGCTGCTCTTTCAGTTGGCTCTTGTGCCCCTCTGAAATGCACGCATCCAGGTAGTGACTTTTTGAACACTTTCTTACTTCACCACATAATCATGAATCACCTTTTTACCTGCAACTGTGTGTCATCAGTCACCAAATGTAATATTTTTTTTTTCCTTCTGGTGGCAGGAGGTGTGGATTCTGTGAACTCCAAGAATTGGTAATAAAGTATTAGCTCTGACACACCTGGCTCATAAGCTACAGTAGAGGCTTGAGCAAGCTGGTTCTGTCTCTCCAGTGGTCCCAGCAGATGGCAGAGTTCTCCTCAAGTGATTGTGAACATCCATGACTTCCTACATCTGCTACTTTTGAATTTCAGTCATGTATTGACCCTGAGGGCTGTTCTTTGTTCACTCAAAATAGTGCAAGTCACATCGTAATTCTTGGTGCTATGAATGCTAATGACACTTGGCAAATTTTCTCTACTTCTCTATTTATGATCTGCCAGATGAAGGAAAAATTATATTGTTATAGCAGGTCTATAAGGAAAGGTAAATAGTTTATCCTTCATATATAATCACTTAATACATGCTTGTATATATTAATCCAAAATATAAAATATATGAAGGTACACACAGTTGTGCAATGGATACTTACAGATATTTGGTAGTTATTCTATCCTGGTTTTTATTCTCTTGTTTAGAAAGTCTCTACGATGGTACTGTAGTTTTACTGGATGGGTTCTTTACTTAGCTCTTTTCATTCAACATAAAGCCCACATCCTTGAGGTCTGAGTCAGAAAAATACTAAATATCACGCAGTGATTGAGCTTTTCCTGAGCTCATTCACTGTCCCTTAACCAAATGTGTATAGGTTTTTCCTCCTTTCTGGGTCGTGTTGAATTTCTTATTGGGGAAATCTAGAAAAAAATTCCAGTTTTTCTCCCTTGCCTGATGCGCAATGTGGGGAGCTGAGGCACTGTCCAATGGACTGGGGAAGCATTTCAGATGTCACCCCTCAGCCCCATCAACAGGAAACACTCCTCTGCAGAGATTTTGTGTTGACTGAGCAAAACTGCCCAACGTGTCTCCTAGCCTTCCCTTAAAAATGGCCTGAATCCAGTCACTGCTGGATACAGCCATGTGAAAGTCCCTTACAGACACGCTAAGGCCATCCCAGATGTGGCGTTAGGAGGCTGAAGCCTTTACTGTGACTGGCTCACATTTCAACTTCTTTCTATGCCTGATTCGGTTTCCTTTACCCATTTACATGTGCTGATTTGAAGAGCATCCTATTCAAGCATGCCAATTTTCTTCCCTGTGTCTGCTTCCCAGAAGAGCTCAGTCTGCAATGCCTGGATTCTATTGTCAACTTGCTCTGCTGCCCCACTGGACTTACACTTCTAATTAGAAAATTAAAGAAACTGAATTGGCTCCATGAAACCCCTTCCTGTCTCCATTATTATAACTGGGCTAGTGGGATGAGAGTTGGGAGCGATTTGGGCAGCCTTGAATCGTGGAAAGTGGTCTCTCAAATCAAAGCCTTGTCTCCACGTGGGTCAGAAATCCCTTCAGCAATTCTTCACTGTCATTAATCAACACCATATATTATATATTGTATTCTTTTCTGGGCTTTTTTGTTTTTCAACATGTAGTTAGGTATGCCACGTGTGAGATCATTTTTCCCCTTTCAAATAAATCATGTAACTTCTTTGTTTGTCAAGAAACCCAAACTTGAGAAATGTGAAATGTATATTGAGAAAAGTTCAGCTGACCAAGTTCCATTAATTCTCAGGAATGACAAGTCAAGGTCAGTCAAAGAAAAAGGAATGAAAAACATCACAAAGTAATTTTTTTTTTAAATGAGGGGAGAACTAAGCCTTAGGACTGTATTTACCTTTGTACTTCTGAAAAATATTTTATGGCCTATAAATAAGATTTAAGAGTTTATAAAATAAAATCCACAAGATCAATACTATGGAGTGGTAGAAGCTTGACAATTTGATATATTTTTACTGTATTTAGTACATTTAAAGTGAAATCATTATATGGTCTATTCATGATATCAAAACATCTGGAAAAAATTTTAAGTCATTTATGTTACTTTGTCAGATTTCATTAAATATCCTGGTGTTTCATATCATTTAATAAATCATTGAACTTGTACATTTTCAACTCAAAATTTTTATCATAATGTAAATAAATCCTTGCCAGAAAAAAAAAGCTAGAAGCATAATGATCACTGAGTTAAACTCTATAACGCTTTGCCACTGGACTTTTAAAAAATCTTTTTCCCTTTTTCTCTTCAGGAACACAACATCTCAATAGAAGAAGTGAAAATTTGCCTGGTGCTCTGCATCAACAGTGTTTAATACTTGACATTTTTAATAAACTAAATACAGTAACTCCACTGTCAAATTGACTCCATGACACAGCTCCATGTTACTTTTCCCTGGTCACTGGTGAAGCCTCCATTCCTCTTCCAATGCTGCTTCTCTCATCTTTATATAATCTACTATCTGAAAAACAGGCAGTGAGTTTAAAAACATAAATATGATTACGCCACTCTTCTGGTTAAATTCCTCTAAAAGAACGTTCATCAATTTAATGGAAAACATTTTTGTTTGGCCTAGAAGGGCCCTTCCATCTTCTTCCTCTCCCTATTTTTGCCTCTCTCACCACTAACCTTCTTTCTGTTCCTTTAAATGTCAGACCCTCAAGCCCTTTGACCAGCTTTTCCATTAGCTTAGATGTCATTTTAATTTTTACTCATTAGGGAAATTAATTACAAAACATTGATTTTAACATTGCCTTAGACTTGCATGCCCTGGATTTTATGCAACTCCCTCTTCTTTTTTTTTTTTTTTTTTTCAAATGGTGTCTTTATTTACTTCAATTTTATATCTCAGAAAGACCCTCTTTGATCACTGAGAATATGGCCCCTCCTTCTCTGGTGTGTTTTATCACTTGATCTTCTTATCTTCTTCACTGTTGTCAGCAGGTACCTCTTCAAAAATCTGTCTATCCTTTTTCTCACTAAATAAAAATATATGAAGTCAGAGAATATGCCCACATTCTTGGTACATAAAACAATTCCTAGAATAGTAGCAGGCATAATGATCCTTGTTTAATTATATTTACTATAAAAGAAAAAAGTGTCTACCTCACAAGCTTCAAAAAACTGATCATTAAGAGAGGTAAAAGGTATGTATTAATAGAATCATTAGAGATTAAGTTTAAATCAATTGCTCACTAACTATGTCATATTTCCATCACTTACCCTTGACATATTTTCTCTAGCCCCATGTACTCCATTGATGACCAATATACAAATGGCCCTTAAGAATAATTATGGAATCAAAGTGCCTTTATTAGTTTTGTTATGCAAGTAGAGAAATAAGTCACAGAAAATACAGTTCAAGCTAATAAGCAAGGGAAAACTATTTTGATTCTGTCACTCAGCTTCAATTAAACACTTGTGTATGTTTTCCCAACTTTGAGTTTACATATATTGGGTAGCTATAAGATTAGAATTCTATTGAGATTGTAACAAAAAAGTAAGGAAACAAATTTTATATATATGGGGGGGGTGGTAGGGTGGGTGGGGCTATGGGAAAAAATGAGAATTAAGTTGTGTCTTATACTGGTACAAATCCCCATTATGGAGTGCAATCATGATGTGTATATTTAATGTACCAATAAAAATAATTAAAAAAAAAAGAATTCTAATCTGTATTCTTAGAAAGTAAATTCTGATGCTTTAGGTAGGATTTAAGATTATAAAAAACTGAAAAAGAAGGTTTTGTAATATCAAAGGAGAAATTTAACAAAGTTATACTTTGTTATTGAGTTAGTATAAAAACATATGAAGGGAAATATAGCTAAAATTAATGCAGAAATTCTAAAATTTAGACTGCATTAAAATACTTTATAATAAGCATCCTGTATGTCAGATATTGGGTTAAGTGTTATAATTAAACATAGAACAAAAGAGAAAAAAGAAAACCAACATTTTTTAATTGAAATCTTTATTGGTATATTACATATACACATCATGGTTGCATTCAACAATGAGAATTTGTACCAGTATAAGACAAAACTTAATTCTCATTTTCCCCCCACAGCCCTACCCACCCTACCACCCTACATACATAAACTTTGTTTCCTTTCTTTTTTGTTATAATCTCATTATTTTTCCCTCTTCATTCCATTATGCTTTGGGTGTTTTCTATTTCACAATATATAACATACATTCTAGAACTCATTTACATCTTTATTTTCTCATACCAGAGAAGAGATACAATATTTGCACATCTGTGACCTATTTCTTTCACTCATGAGGATGTTCTCAAGGTACGTCCATTTAAGTATAAATGATTAAAACTCATCATTTTTTATAGCAGAGTAATATTCCATTCTGTAGAAGAACCACAACTTTCTTATCCAGTCTCCAGTTGATGGATATTTGGGTTGTTTCCAAGATATAGCAAACACAAACAGATCTGCTATAACCATAGGTGCACATATGTCACTGTGATATGGATCTTTTAATTCTTGTGTGTATATACCTAGCAGAGCAACGGCTGGGTCAAATGGGACCTCCAATCCTAGGTTTTTGAGGAATTTCCAAACTGTTCTCCACAGGGCTTGTACAAGTCTACATTTCCACCAACAGTGGAGAAGGGTTCGTTCTTTTCCACAGCCTTGCCAACATTTGTTGCTGGCTAATTCTGAAATGGCAGCCATTCGTTGTAGAGTGAGATGAAATCTTAATGTTGTTTTAATTTGCATCCCTCGAATGACCAGTGATGTTGAACATTTCTTCATATGCTTCTTAGCTGCTTTTATTTTTTTTTCCTCTGAAAAGTGTCTGTTCATTTCAGATGCCCATTTTTGAATTGGGTCTTTAAATTTGGGTGGATTTATTTATTTTTTTTGAGCCCTTTATATATTCTCGATAGTAGCCCTTTGTCTGAGAGGTGGCTGGTAAAGATTCTTTCCCATATTGTTGGTTGTCTATTCGCTTTGCTAGTGGTTTCTTTTGCTGTGCAGAAACCTCTCAATAGGATGAGATACCATTTATCAATTTCTTCTGCCAGTTCTTGTGCTATGGGGGATTTGTTCAGAAAATCTTTCCACAAACCAGTGTCTTCAAGAGTTTTACCTAACCTGTTTTGTAGCAGGTTTAGTGTGTCTGTTTTAATATTTACGTCCCTAATCCACTTTGATTTTATTTTAGTACACGATGAGAGAGGTAGGTCTAGCTTTAGTCTTTGGCAGGTTAAAGTCCAGTTTTTCCTGCACCATTTGTTAAAGAGGCTATCCTTCCTCCACTGAGGGTATTTGGCTCCTTTGTCAAAAATGAGATAGCTTGGTGTGTCTGGAGTTGTTTCTGGATCTTCTAATCTACTCCACTGGTCCTCAGGTCTGTTGCTTTGCCATTACCATGCGGTTTTTAACATAGTGGCTCTGTAGTATAGTTTCAAGTTGGGGATCATAATACCCCCCATCATGTCCTTATTGCTTAGAATTGCCTTTGCTACTCTAGGTCTTTTGTGATTCAAAGTGGCTTCAAATTTAGCTTTATCAGAAATAGGAATTTTAAGGGAAGAGATGTAGAATTCAGCAATCAAAGACATGGTTGGTACTGAATTAGAGAGGCAGCTAATGCGAGGACTTAAAGAAGTAAAGAACTTTTGTCAACACAGACATGGGACCCTCTGAATGTCAGAGTGTGACAGGGAATCAGAGGATTTTCCTGAGCCCTTCAGAGCCAAGGCCACTTAGACACACCACAAAATAGGAGTTACATTCTTGTTTTATGCTGCTGCAATAAAATACTCATGACTGGGTAAATAATAAAGAACAGAAATTTATTTTACCACAGTTTGGGAGACCGGAAAGTGTAAAATCAAAGCAATAGCAAGTTTGGGATCTGGTGAGGGCTGATCTCTGTTTCCAAGATCGTGACTCAATTTTACATCCCTCTAGGGGCATCTGTCCTAGGGACATTCAGCATTCACAGGACAGAAAACAGAAGGGTAAAGAGAGGTCATATTGCCCCTGGAGAGCCTTTTTATAGCAGTGTTAATTCATTCAAGAGAATAGAACTTTATGGCTTAAAACCTACCTTCTACTTTGGTGATGTTTACTACTCTGGGTGCCTCATATAAGTTGAATCATAAATTATTTGTCATTCGATGACTGGCTTATCATACTCAGTCTAAATTTTTCTTTAGGTTCATCCATTTTGTAACATATGATAAGATTTCTCTCTTTCAATGGTAGAATGATGTTCCATTGTATGTTTACAGTATATTTTAGCCAACATATTCAGGCACATTCCACAGCATGGCTATTGTGAATAATATTGAAATTAACACAGTAGAGCAAATATCTCTGCAAGATCCCAATTGCAGATATAAACAAATGTTAAGAAATGAGATTGTTGGATCATATGGAATTTATAGTTTAATTTTTTTAGGATCCTGAATGGTGTTTTCCAGAAAGGCTGCAACAGTTTATATGTCCATCAACAATGTACAAGTGTTCCAGTGTCTCTGCATCTTCACCAACACTTCAGGTTTTTTTTATTTTATTATAACGACTATCCTCAACAGGTGTGAGATCATACCTCTTGGTGTCTCTGATTTACATATCCTTGATGATTAGTCATGCTAAACATGTTTTTATATGCCTGTTGACTATTTGCGTGCATTCTTTAGAGATATCTTTATTCATATCCCCCATAAATTTTTAATTGAATCAGTTGACATTTTTGCTACTGAGTTGTGATTCTGATATGATTTAGATAGTAACCTCATAAGAATGTTTGCAAATATTTTCTTCCTTTCTATAGATTATGTTTCATTTTGTTGACTAGGTTTTCTTTTGATTTGTCCTTTGCACAGAAGCTTGTGGTTTTCTAGAGTCTTACTTGCCTACTTTTGTTGTCTTTGGATGTACAAGAGATGATCAAAAAATACAGTGTGTTTAAATTTAAATTTATTATAGTAAAAGATACATTATAAAGAATAATAAGATAAATGTACTTAATATAAGAAGCATTCTGAGGGGAACTTATGGCAATGTGTCATGTGCTGTAATAAGTTTTTAGTTTGAACATGTATTATATTGTTTGATTATCTTTCATATTTATGGAATCATACCCAAGAAATCACTTCCAAGACCAATTTTATAAATTTTGCTTCTATTTTTTTCTTCTAAGAGTGCTAGTTTTGAGTCTTATGTTTAAGACTTTATTCCATTTTGAGGTATCTCCTATGTTGGAGTAAAATAAGAGTCTAATTTTGCATATGTATGTCCCATTTTATTCTTGTGCATGTGCATGCCCCACTTTCCCAGCACCATTGGCTGGCCCCCACTTCAAAGATTAGCTGACTTTCTGTGAGCAGTCTCAGTTTGACTGCTTTGCTCCACTCTTACCTTGATCACAAGTCCATGCCACATTGTTTTGATAACTAGAGCATTTTATATTTTGGAACTGGGAGTTATAAGTCTTCTAGGTTTGCATGTTCTCAGTATTATATTGGCTGTTAGCACCCTTTCTAGTTCCATATAAATTTCAAGATTTTTTTCTATTTTTAAAAAAAATGCTTAGAAATTTGATAATATATTGACTCTGCAAATTATTCAGCAGGACATTTTAACAATATTGATTATTTCAACCTATGAATTGTCGTTCCATCTACTTGTATGTAATAAATTTTTTCACCAATGTTTAGCTTTCTGTACATTTATCCCTTATTTTCCTTCTAAATCCTCTAGACATGTTTATTCATCTACTTGGCAATATCTCTTCAGTTTTTTAGACTTTCACCCTGTCTTTCATTCTTTTTGCTTTTGCTTTCTGTCTAGCTAATCTCAATTGAGCTTTTTCAAGTTCAACAGTTGTTTTTTGTGATTAATAAAGTGTGCTATATAAACTTTATAGTGAATTTTTTACTTTGTTATATCCCTCCAACCTAAAAATTTATTTTGGTTGTCTTACACTATCTATATCTTATTTAAATTTTCATGTTTACTCTCTTAAATTCATTAAGATCTAAAGGATTTTTAATTTTGTGTCAGGTAACTCTCATTACTTTCATATCTGCAAGTTTCGTTTCTAGAGATTTATTTTGGTCCCTTAATTAGACTATTTTTCCTGGGTTTTGTTTATTTGTTTGTTCTTTTTTGTTCATATTTTCTTTGGTGTGTTTAGTTTCTTTTCATGTCATATCATGTTATTAATTGCCATTAGGGAAAGAAAAAAAAACAGCCCCATGTCAGTCATTATAGATGGGCTCCCTTCAGGAAAAGACTTCACTCATCATCCTGAAAGCAGATTCTGCAAGCTTTTGGAAACTACTCTGTGGTTATGTTTTCTCTACACTTAATTAGATGATTTCTGATTAGAAAGATTTTTGATTTCATTTTTTCCATGAGGATCACAATCTTTCATTTCTTCAGTTTTTGTTTCTTATGCACTGGGCCTTCTGAAGCAGCACCACACCACTCACTTGCTGTTCTGAGTGTCCTCCACTCACATGTAGCATGCTAGATCCCATTCACAATCCCAGCTATGCAAAATAGAAATTTTCTTAGGTAGCCCATGAATGGTCAGGACATTGGGCATACAATGAATCCTTCTCATCTTGCACCCTTACCAAAAAGCTAACGCTGCAGTGGATCCTGTCTATTATACTATTGGTGCTGTGCCTCAGCAACACACCATCCACCTCTCTGATCTCAAGTGGGCTGCAAGCAGAGAGGGCACTTCAGGTCCCCTGAGGCCTCTGAGACAAGTAGGCCAAAAGCCAGTCTTTCATATAATCTCTGGTAAAACCAAAACACTTGACATGCAGTCTTGCTCTCTCTTCCCCTCCTTACAACGAAGTAAGAGCCAGGAGCTTCCTCCTCATAACATGGCTCTGTGATGTGAAGGGACTTTGGTGAGAGGACAAGTAAGCCCTGAATGAAATGGTTTTCCTACCTGGTTAGCCTGGTTAACTGGTTTCTTACTAAGGCTGTTGTTCCATGTAGTCTTGTGTCCATTCAGTCAGTGTCTGAATGGAAAGATGGGACTACACATTCTTATCTGCCACCTTGCTAATGTGGCTCCTCTAAACCACTGATCATTAAAGAGACACCATCCAAACATTGTAAAGTCAGAAATTTCTGTGTTCTCTGAAGTATTTAAATCTTATCTTTCCACCTCTGAGGATTATTCATCTTCAGTTCATCACTTAAGTACAGTAGATTTGAAAATTCTTCTGTAAAATAGTCAAATCTATCCAATAAGAATCTGATGGAATTAGCAGGACTAGATTCTAACTTGTAGCTTATACACTACTTGTTTCAAGTGAGAAGGGCTAACTATGTGGCTGTCTATGAATTGCTTCCCTAATACCGGATCTAAGTCCACTTTTGTCTCTTATAATGTATGTGTAATTTTCTTGGTATGCAATAAAAAGTACTCTCAGGCTACATATGCAGTCTGACTAGTAAATTGTCCCTAAATAAGCTTTCTTTAACTTATGCTTTTGTGGGCTTTACCTCTCTGACTTATTAATATACCACCACATAAAACCTGGATCACTCAGCGGTGTAGCCACCACACTTCACAAGTCAAGACAGTAAAAAGCATTTACACCCTCCGCTGCCATGATTGATGGGTACTTTATCACCTAGAATAAAGATGCAGAATATAAGTATTGCAAGTTAATCTTGCAAATACACACGCACGCACACACACACACACACACACACACACACACCCTTTATAATAGAAAAGGCAATTGAAAAAGGTAATTTGACAGTAAAAATAAAACAGTCATCATGAAGTGGACCCATGTGAATTAATGAAAATCCTAGGAGATTAAAAAGATATATTTTATCAGTGAAAAGGGCAAGGAGTGATATAAGATGACATAATATATGATCTTGGGGTCTTGGATACAGGTTTATCAGGTTAAAAAGTTATTAGCTTTGAAAGGAAAAGCCTTAGTTTCAAAGAAATATGTTATCAAGAAAACAGCCTTAAAAGGACTAAGACAAAAATGAATATCAGGTTAAAAATGGACTCCAGGAAACCAGCACTTCATTTAAATGATATAATGAAGACAGATATTGTAAAAAGAAGCCTTTTGTAGTTATTTTCAGTTTTTATAATTTTAATATTTTATTTGAAATCTTCTCATTTTAATAAAATATCAGATAAAAGCAGGCCACTTGGGATCTTCTTAATGACAAACTGAACTTCTCCTTTTAATGCTAAGCCTTTTGGGCCAGCAGGTACCCTGTATTTGCACCTATATTTAATATTTTAATATAGTTTCCATTGACATTTTAAATTACTTGCCCTGATTCTAAGAATCATGGGCCAATACATTTTTTAATGTTCTGGACACAAAAACAGTCAAAACCTATTCCTGCCCTCATTTTAGGAGAACAAAAATAATATTTAAACAGAGAGTCCTCCTCCAAATATTAACACCCACAGGAGAAGAGTATGAGCTAGTCAAGCTACAAAAGGGACAAGTGTTCTCCAGCGGTGATGCATCCTCTGAGCTGTATCTTGAAATATTACAATATCTGTTTTTCCAAGAAATGAAGTTTGAGTCAATATATTTCAGGGCAAAGAACCACTGGGATTTAAAGCAAAGACATCCTGATGAGTCTCAGTACTGGGACTATAAAATGTCAGGTTGTTGTTTCATTTTTGTTCATTCATTCATTTATTTTGAGAAGGTGAAAGGAGGTGTGGAGTAAAAGGTAAAAGAAAAAATGTCACAGAAGTATATGGGAACTGGGTTGAGCTAGGTCTTCTGCCATTAATCATGAATGTGGATTTTATTCAATAAACAATGGAAGACCTGTAGAAAATTTAAAACTATTCTTTCTTTTCTCTTTTGAAAGAGGGAGACAGTGAGAAAATATGAACCTCATACAACAGATTAGGTGAGAAACACCGCATAAGAAACTATTAGCTCTTTGTAATTCTGACTTGCTATTCATACATTTCTATGTATTTATCCATTTTTGTACCAGAGATTGAACTCAGGACTTTGTGCTTGCTTGGTTGGTGTATGCAGTGCCTGAGCTACATCCTCAGCAAGCAGAACTTCGTGAATTCATTTGGGCCTTATTTACTTTGATCACTTCTCAAAACACAATTTTTTTCATCAAATGACAAATGATATTTCTCAGGGCTAATGTACTGGCTTTAGCTGTATGTCTTGTCATAGTTTAGATGGGGAAACACATTACCTAGTTCTCTAAACTAATAAATATATTTGGATTTTGTGCTTAGTACTGTTGTTGTCTTTGTTAAAAGACTTTATCACCAACTCTTGTTTTTCTCATCTGAAAAATGAAGATAAGCACGAGCTCTGCCTCTTGAGACCTGCAGGTACCTGGTAAGGACCCAACAGGAGTGACAGTGACAGTATGCCTGTGAGCTCCCAGATAGATGAGCAAGGACAGACCACACAGTCGGAACAAAGTCCAGGGTGCTGCAGATGCAGAATGACATCAGGAAATAAGTCAATCCAGAGGGATGATAGAAACTGGCAAAGTAAGGAGGGAATAGTCCAGTGGATGAAGGAATCAACTCATGGGTCGAGACAAAGTGAGATCAATGCAAAGTGAATTTGGAGTGGCTAAGAAAGGTGGATGGGGAGGATAAAGGGAAAGGTTTATCAACATTAATCTGCATCTTTTCATAAATAAAAACTCATTCATAAGGGATTATTATATTTTTTATTATTTATAGTTATTATGAAAAAATGTAAACTTTCCCCCCAAGGTCTGCAGTGCACATTGAAGCAAAATATTCAAGATAAATAACCATTTTTTTCTTCTATAGATAGCTATTTTTGAAAATACTGATATTAATATAATTTATCCTATCTTACACTATTATTCTTTGCACTCAAATTGCAAACCTGCCTGCCTCTTCATCTAGTAGCTCCTAAGAATACTTTCAAGTAGGAATAATGATCGATTGGTGATGTGTGACCTGATTACATCTTGGCCTTACAACACCATGGAATATGCTCTAGGATTTTCCCAGCAAATGTTTTGTCTGTTTGATTGACCTTCATTTGCTATCATTTTTAAATGATAAATCATAATCAGTTTGTGTCTTTGACGACTTTCAAGTCTGCTCCGTTAATTGGATCAGCTAGAAAGCCTTTAAATTCTTCACCACAAGAGCATTTTTCAGGGATGCCTGATTTCCCCTTGGATAGCTGAATTAGTCCAGGTTCTCCAGAGAAGTAGAAGCTATAGTGTCTATGTATCTATCTGTTCTATGTTATTTATTGATATATATATATGCAAAATTATTTGTATTACACATATAAAAATGTATAGAGAAAAATATCTATCATATCATTGGTTTTATATCTAAATCTCTCTGGATATAGATATATCTATATCTATTTCTATATATGATATTTATTAAAGATTTAAATGTTTACATGCCTGTAAAGGCTGAAAGTCCCACAATCTGCTATCTGCTATTTGGATACCCTGGAAAACCATCTCAAAGTTCTGAGAGATGGAAGACCAACCACGAAGATTCCATTTTGACAGTATGAGAATAAATTTGACCAAGGACAGATGGAATATGATGTCCTTACCGAGTCAAGCAAAAGAAAGCCAGCAAATATGACTGTTCAATGGGTTTTTACTATATCCAGCTCCTCCAGGACTGGTTGATACTTACCCACACTGGCAAAGATCACCTATTTTGCTCAGCCCAGAAATTCAGGTGATAATTTCTTCAAGAAACATCTTTAAAGATACAACCTGAACTAATGTGTGATCACATATCTGAGCATTCCTTGGTCTAGCTGATGATTCAAAAAGTTAATCATCACAATAATCACACACAGGCATGATCTTAATGATACAATTGTTGCGGAAGTAAATGATTCCAAAATTTAACTTATAAATAAACTTAAAATATATACTTTCCTGTTTTGATCATCTTCACTATGGAATTTCAGTTAAAAGGGATACTGTATCTCAGAATGCAGAAGAATAACTCACATTGGTCTTTTAACCATTGCTAGGTAGCAAGAGCTTTAGAAGAGATGTAACACATTCTATTTATTCTTTGCAAGGATAATTAATTTGTATATTTGTTCCAGTTAGAAAAGACTTTATTTTCCAAACTGCAATAGTTTTGAACAGAAGAGGGACCTATTAATATCATACCAGGACAATCCAGGTAAATTGTATGAATCTTACATCCCAAAAAATGGTTGCTCTAGAATAAGAAAGAGCAATTCAATTTAATCTCCCTCCCTCTCAAAGAATACATGTTTTTGTGTTCTATAAAAATATAAATGTATAAACTGGATTTAAAATACATATACCAGTCATATAGAAACTATTTTTACTGCTTTTTTATTTATATAAATTTAGTTCAGTGTCCAAGATTTATAGTTTCATATTTTCACCCTAATAGATTGGATACCACTCAAAATAAAGTTACTCTCTCATGGTGAGAATGTAAGAACTAGAGAAATCTATAACCTCTTTCCATTACTGAGCTGCTTGGCAGAACATATGACCACTGGGAGTTACAAGGAGTTTAATTATGCCCTTAGTGGCTGAAATTAATAAAACGTTTCTCCCGCCCCACAGGGTCAAATCCTCAAGTGACAGGCAAGGTCTTCATTCTCCCACCCCACAGGGTCAAATCCTCAAGTGACAGGCAAGGTCTTCATGACCCAAAAAGAACATGGCAATTTACTTTACTCTCTCAATCAATCCATTTGTGTTTGTTGTTATTTTAATTTAAGTGTAGTTTCCTTGCATTAATTATAAATAGGATATCATTTTAGACATGGAGCAGAAACTTAATTCATTAGTGAATACTTGGTATGTGTTGCTTGAGTTTTGACACTTTATCTTCCTCATCTGTCTATTGTTTCAGCTTGCCACAATAATAGGTTGAGCATATTAAATATTCATTTTCCTCTTAGTGAGGTGTCACAGAGCATCAGTGTAAAGGCCATAGATAGCATAGCATGCTTTTCAAACCTTCTAACTGGTCAGATAACCAAATAATAAATTATATTAAATGACAGAGTCTTAGAACCCTGACTTGTGTGAGAACACAGGAAGTTGTCTGTTTAAATATACCTCCAAACGAAGCAAGTGGAAGTAGTGGCCTGTCCTCCACGTGATTAATAGCTCATTGGTCCTATAATCACTCTCCATACTTCTTCTCACCTTGTTCTGTATTGAAGCATCCTCTTCATCCATGTTCTTGTCACTTCCTCGAACAATACAGTATAAAGCATGTATGAACACTTGGATTCAAAGTATTCTTTTGATGTCATAGAATTGTCTGTAGTATTTTGTTGTAGGACTTTTGAGCAGTGCTATGAAGTGTTGGACATAAAGACATACAGGTATACGAGTATAACTGAAACAAGTCTAACTCACTCTGTGTTCAGAGGAAATGCACAAGTAAACTTTCACCAACACGTCACTTTTGTCTCACTTCTTCCTTCAAAATTGACTCATTTCAGCTTTCATAGTATTGTAGATTTACACACTGGACTAAAGGTAACTTCCTGCTGGGAATTTCATGCCAAAATTTCTGTTGCTGTAGTTTGGGTCTGGATGTTGTCCAAAACTTACATGTTAAAGACTTAAACTTCATTCTACAGATTGGGCTATTGGGACTTTTACTCAGCTCTAGTGGAAAGAAGTGAGGTCACAGTGAGTGTGTCCTGGAAAGAGATACTGTGATCCAGACTTCTTCCCTTCCCTCTCTCTCCACTGACTCTGTGGCAGACAGACCTCTTCTACCAGCCAATGTTGCATGATGAACTTTTATTATACTACTGCCTAAAAAGCAAAAAATCCAAGTGAACACAGATTGAAATTTCTGATATTGTGAATCACAATCAACTTTTCATCTTCTTAAATTGATATGTCTTACGTATTTATCACAGCAACAGAAAGCTGATGTATACTTCAAAGCAATATTATCTGTAGTGAAACTTTAAATTAAAACAAACTTAATTGCTCTTCTAATAATTATCTTAAATAATTAAAATATTCATATTTTATAAAATAATACAGTCCATATTTTAAGTTATCTTTACTGATTTAAAAAAAACCTTATTTTCCTTAATGATAATTGTACCATATTTCAAATATGGGAAATAACTCAAGTAATAATCAGAAAAAAACATTTTGTGTAACATGAAATGAAATTCACCAAGTAACACGTTTTAGTGACATAATTTCAATAGCCAAAAACAGAGACATGATTACATTACTAAATAATATACACAGGTAACTGAACAATGTAAAGAAATATATAAATATACCTTTAAAAAGACATGATCCTCTCATAAGTAGTCCTTGGGTACTCGACAATCTTGCCTTTAGACATTTATGGACATTTATGGAAATGGAAAACAGAACACAAAGGCATTGGCATGGATTGTCTATGAATTCATCTACAAGGCATAAATATTGACTGTATTACCCTGAGGCTAGTGATTAGCAGCATGTGTTACAAAACCTGTGAAATTTTAGCTGAAAAATGAGAGTGATTATGACTTAAATTATTAAGTGGCTAACTAAATAGATCTGTATAACCTTCACTAAATTAATAAAATCCTTCCTAGTACTCTACCAATAATGACACAAAAGAGAAACAGGTCACAGACTTGACAAAG